>JAJHUR010136458.1:0-32149 GCA_027495735.1 Lutjanus campechanus
GCTGAATGGGAGACGATCCCTGCAGCCAGGTTCCCAAAATCCCATAGAAAGCCTTAGCCTGGGTCCAGACCTTCAGTCTGATATCAAGCTAAGAAAGCCTTCCAAAAAGGATCAGAGGCTGTAGATTAAAGCAGCATATTAATGCTATTAATACTGAACCCCCCGGTCTAATTATGTGGCATGGTTGCCTATAGTGATGGACCAGGTCGACAGACCTGCATGTTGTGGGTTGACCTACTAGAAAATACTACGAGTTCTGGGGGGCGGGTCAGGTGACAAAACAGTGGTCAGAGTAAGTTATTAATAACTTAGAGAAGCACTACATGCAGTGTTCTCCCCCTCTCACTCTCTCTAACACACACACATGCTGCTGCTGTAGCAGTGCACACAGCAACCAGCAGCCGGTCAGCTGATTGGTGCTCAGAGCGCGTCTGAACAGGTTAAATTTTGAAACTGTTAAGTCCATTCTTTTTTTTTTACAGAGCGCAGCCAAACATGAGGCTAAAATAAGACAGCACAGACGTACACATGAAGGCTACTATTCTGTTAAAATTCATCGGTGAGATGGGAAGGATGAATCATTTGTGTGTGCATGTGTGTGAGAGAGAGACAGAGAGAAATGAGGGGTTACCTGTTCAGCTGCGATCAATGAGCCTGCGGACTCATCTGTGGAGAAATGCTGTATCTGGTTTTGCACTTTGTGTGAGTTCAGATTCTATGGTAATTCTCGCAATATTCCATCATTCGTTGGGCGTAATAGCAGGCAAATTGATGGTATCTGATTGTTGATTTTTGGATAAATCAAAGTTAAGTTAAGTTAGCCTATGCATGTAGCATATCATGAATTTATTACAGTGTGAGGCTATAATGGGACAAAACAAACAACTTTTCTAAAGTTTTTGACATTTTTATGGTCCAAACAACTAATCAGAATGATCTATATAGACATTTATACAAACAAGCAAGTAAACACCCTTGAATGAGCCCTTGAGCAAGGCACTAAACCCCCAGCTGCTCCAGCACACCTGCTTAGCAGCCAAAAGTAAAAGATTAAGAGCTGCTAATAAGAGTTTATGTGTCTCAGAAACCTTTCTTGGGTAAATAAGAAAGTACAGGTAATGCTTTACTAAATGTGATTTTATGCTCTAAATATACATGTTAGAAACCACTGAAACAGCACTCTGCCATGTGTGCGTCATGCAGGCTCTGTGTATTATTAAAACTGTGTGTTTTGGTAATTGCTGCCTTAGAAGAGCTATTTTATGTTTGGCTGCAGCAGCCATCAGCTCGCCATCACCAGCCCATTTATCTCTATCAGCTCTTAGCCAATGGCTCCAACATATAAATTTACCCTAGCTTGAAGGTCAATTAGTGTATGTGTGTGAGTGTGCGGTTGCATGGCTCTCTGTGGGCCTGTGATCATGTGCTCGTCTGTTGGTCTGTGACCTGGATCGAAACAATCGATTCGACCGTCTGAGTCTCTTTCTGGTCTTTTTTATGTAGCTGAATTAACTCTCACAGATCCAACCTGAACAAATTGAACCGCTGTCTTTTGTGCATTTACATAATTAGTCGAGGTAATTACAGGTTTTGCTTCATGCTTCACTCTGATACATTTGTACAGCTATTGAGCGAACAAACTAAAGGCCTATCTGTGGGCTGCCGTTTGATGTTAAGAGGTGAATGCCGCTGAAATGAGAGAGGATTTCATAGATAAACAGAAAACAGGCCAGAAGAATCACATGAAACAAGAAGCACGTGCTTGTTTATTATCATCCAGACTGCTTGTTATTCTGTGCATTAGAACCATGACCACCACCATTAGACTAAGAAATGGATGCTATTGTTGAATAGTATTATATGAATGCTATTAGAGAAAATGACTTACCTCACAAAATTAGATTTTTGCACGGCTTCTCAATCATCTTTAAAACTTTCAAAAATACTGAAAAATGCCCTTCAGTGTAAAGTTCTTCTTCAGGCTGCTTGTTTTCCCAGGAGCAGGAAATAAATGCAGCTGTTGTGCACAATTTTCCTTTTTTTTTTTTCAAAAGAGAATAAACCTATTTTTGAACATTTTTGTGGACAAAGAGTCTATGCTTCAGATCATTGCAGTGGTTGATGGACATTTGAGGGCTGGCATAACAATGTAAAGGTCCAGTATGTAAGATTTTGTGGGAGTTATTTGCAGAATATGGCAGAAATGGAATATAACATTTATAAGTATGTATATGTAAATATGTATATATCATCAGTGTGTAATCACTTGAAAACAAGACTTGGTGTCTTTTTCTTACCTTAGAGTGAGCCGTTTATATCAACAGAGCGACTTTAAGTCAGCCAATCAATAGCAATGGCTCAAACTCACAGTCTGAGATACCTCTTGTCCAACACGTCCTTGTACCTAAACGACAGAATAGGTTTATTATTTATTACCCCCAAAATGGCGTATATTATCGGTGGAGAGCACCAGCAGTGACAGGCTTTCCTTACCATAATTAAGTTACGTAAGTCACATGATATAGGCCTAACTCATGTGACACTGCACACATTATTTACGTTGCAAAATGGTCGCAGTTACATTAGGCGTAGGCACAAACACTGCTTGGTTAGAGTTAGAAAAAGATGGTGGTTTGGGTTAAAATAACTATGTTCCGTATGTTACGTGATGGAAGTGATGCGTCACGTACGTAACGAATGTTTAAGTTACTCAGAATTTTATATAGCTCTGTTTATTTTTCGTTTCACCCAGGACTCAAACTCCTGGGGGCACCACACACCCTTACATGGACATATCAGTCGGAATAAGCTGCTAGCACTTCCGACCAACATGCACATTTTTCTGGTGAGGACGTGCTGTACTGTCATAAAGATATTTCAAATGATGCAGTGACTCATCTGCTCTTTTAGCAAATAACCTTTGTCAAAGAGCACTCTCACCTTTCGAGACAGGCAGAGAGAC
This sequence comes from Lutjanus campechanus, assembly GCA_027495735.1. NCBI lineage: Eukaryota > Metazoa > Chordata > Actinopteri > Lutjaniformes > Lutjanidae > Lutjanus > Lutjanus campechanus. The sequence goes on from JAJHUR010136458.1 coordinate 2,963, forward strand.
TAGATGTCTGAGTGGAGGTGATATCATGATGGGGGGGAATAATAGGCTTCCTGAAAATGAAAAGGAGAACTGAGCTGAGCCGCTGAGTGATGGACGAGAGCGGATTTGAGGAGACAAGAGGCCAAAGTGATCTGCTGAGAGACAGAGAGAGAAAACAGGCTTTTTTCTTAAGCTGCTCTGTCATTTGTGTGTGCGTCGTTTGGAGAGCCGAGGTGATCCACGTATGCCCATCCAACCGCGTGGGAAGCAGCAGGGGAGATTTAAAGGGGGAGTGAGCTAAGGCTTTGGCTCAGAGAGGAGACGAGGGGAGCTTTGGCCCCTCTATGGGTCTCCATGGTGGCTGCTGTTGTGCCTCCTTTCTCTGTGGACATTCGTCGCTCATTTTTCTCCCCGTTTTTCTCTTCTCAGACTGTGTTTTGTCCAGCAGACTTAGCAACAGACCCCCCTCAAAAAACTCTGATGTTCAAACTAACTGAGGGGTCAGCAGTCATTGATGTGTGAGCTGCGGTTTGTTTTAGTTACCGCTGGAGAAAAACAACTTTCTGAGAGATAAAATGAGGTGTTTCTTGTTGACATATCAAACCACCAACTGAATCTTCCACCAAACACTTAATCCACAAGTTAATACTCATAAAAAAAACCTCTGTTAAAGCCTCAGGCTGTCACATTCAGTATCACCCTGAAATATATTGATCATTTCTGTTTCTTACAAGATAAGATGAATCCTTATTGATCTCCATGTGGAAATAAGTTACCGCAGAAGTACAATCGAATAAGAAATGAAGCACAGAATCAAATAAAAAAGATCAATATGCAACAATGAAAACAAATGTTGGGTTTTGGAAACATATTCACCTGCAGAGTGCATGCAGTTTTGCAGTTAATCACAGTTTACTACATATATTACCAACTAAAAATTTTGGAAGTGTTCAACACTATTTCAAGATATCTCAGTGCTGAAATGTAATTTTAGCTGCATCCCGAGGCTGCAGACATGCAAATTGGAAGAGTTAACCGAAGAGGGATAGATGGAGCAGCAGCAGTCCGAACTCCTCAGTTTCAGCATTGTTATGAGCTGCGACCAGCAGCTCTGTAGGTCGCTCCATCTGTCCATCTGTTGGGCGCTCCGTCCGTTTATCCATGAAGTTCCCCAGCCTTTATCAGCCACAGTTTTTACCCAATTTGGGGAGCAAGTATTACTGTATTATACTGTATTTATTAATTTATTTAGCCATTTGTCTCATTTGTGCAGTTGTAACAATTAGGCTGTAAGTGCCGTCTCTTCTCATTTCCTTTGCTCTCTTCCTCCTCCTATTCTCTGTCTTGATTTTCTTCTTCTCTCCCCATTTTGTGTACAGTGTCCTGCATTGAGTACTTTACTTTTAATACTTTAAGTACATTTGTTTATTTTCCTGATTATATTCATGTACTTTTACTTAAATAACTTTGAAATTCAGGGCTATGTTTCTCTCTCCCCCTCTCACCTCTGCTGCTTCACCAGTGTGCACATAGACCAGAGCAGTCAGAGCGCAGACAGGTTCGAGTTGACAAAAACTTGTGACTCTAAGTGCAGTGAATGCTTCCCAAAAGGAGAGAGCCTGTTAATTCTGCCTAACTTATTTTGTCCCATTAAAGAAGTAAATGTCCTATATTGTTTTACTGATGAGAGGAAATAAAAACACTGAGACGTCCTGTTAACTCAGCCTAAATTTAACATCAGTTTCTCTTTTCTCTCAGTATAAAATACTGAATGTGTATTTGTTTTCAATAACACGTGTCATGTGATGCACAAATGTCACGTTCATTTATGCACAAATTAAATTAATCAATTAATTGCGTCACTATGGTTTATCATTTTAAAATGTGAGTCCCCAGAAAAAGTTTGGGAAACATTGGATTGGATGACCCCCCCCTGCAGACCTGGGGGTAACAGAAGTAAGTTTTTGATTTAATATCACTGCAGCATTAATATGTATGTTGCATTTCCCTGCTGTTGATGGTGAAGGTTTTAAAATACACAAATATAACCATAATTATAATGCTAAAATGACCATCTTTAGGTCCCAGGGACTCGCTTCATTGAAAATGTATCAGCATCACTGCAGAGGGGTGATAATAATTGCAATAATTCATGCTCTACTTTACATATAACACAGCAGAGCATGAATTATTGAATGAATATGGGGAAATTATATAATTTTCTTGTGTGCTTGTTAGTTAACCATCTGTACAGACTTTAACAAAGAATTGTGGAGCACTTAACAATAATTTATTCAGTCTTGTAGATATAAACACCGCTTAGACTGAATGTTGATGTTGATGAAAAATCACAAAGTGATCAATGATAGTTAAGTTATGCGCTGCCAAAGCCTGCAGGCAGATGAGGTGGTAGAAAAAGGCGGTCACATGACCACAATAGTGCATTAAACAACATTGATGCGGGTCTCATGTAACTGACCCAGTATACTTAATCTGCTCTGTCTTCCTTACATTCACATACGCTCTCTCCTCCACATACACAGTTTCCTGATGCTGTAACATTTTAATCGGCCTAACTCCCTCCATCGTCCATCTTTCTTTATCTCTGCCTCTGCCTCTCTCTGAGTCAGTGTGTTTTAGAGCGTGTAATAACTGTTAAACTGCACAGGAGGCACCGTCTGTCACCATCAGACAGAGAAACACAAAGATGGAGAGAAAAAGACAGATTTGCATGAAGAGCAAGAAAGGAAGGAGGCCGAAAACCAGGGAGGAGAGTGTGGCTCCTAGCTGAGGAACGGGGGGGGGAAATTAAAAAGCACGCTGTGCCTCGACTCTATTTTCACATTTCAGCTGTCAGACAACAGTTGTTCAGCTCATCTGTTGCAGTGAACAGGTTCCATGTCTCAGATATCAGGCTGCGGCGGATAATTGCTCCTGCTAAATTAATCCAAGCTTGTTTTATGCACATTCATAATCAAGCACAGCGACGGCATTTCAGCCATCCACTGGTAGCAGGCCGTCTCATTCCAACATGTCACAATTTGTTTTCGTCAATCCTTCCTGTCACCCCCCACCACCACCCTTTTTCCCCTCCTCATCCTCTCTCCCGCTCTGTCACGCTGACTCTATCTCTTCATCCTCTGATGCGACGCAATGTCACCACACAGTAAGTCTGGATTCAGGCTGCCAACAGCCACTCTCGACTCTCCACAAGCTGATTTGAGCTACGTAAGACCATGAGCTGCAGGTCGGGTGATGATTCGCTGAACAGACAGAGCGGGATGGGCTGCTGCTGCCGGATGATGATGCTTTAGTGTTTAACTCAAGCTGATGATTTAGTGCTGATAAACATCGATGGTTGAGGTCGTGGTTATATGAAGGTGAAGATGCTGTTTACTGTATGCATGGGAGTGGTTCCTCAGTGCACGCAAAAGGATTATTTCTCTCAAATTTTATTCACAAACTTCTTTTCCAAGATAATCAATCCACCTGACTGGTGTGGTATGTAGAGATGCTGATTAAACAGCAGGATTATTTCACAGGTCTGCCTCAGACTGGTCACAATAAAAGGGCACTCTCAGTTTTATCCTGAAAAAGGGCAATGGGCTATGGCTATTTCTCTTTTTCATCAAGGCTTCTTTGTACTTTTCTTGGAAGAACCACCTGGGTGGGTTCTAGATAAAAACTTAGAATTATCAAAGGGTTCTTAGTAGAACCTCTTAGTTGGGTTTGATGGATAAAACCTTTGAAATAAAAGAGGGTTCTCCTGCCTCCTACCAGAGGAGCAGGTGCAGATGCACGCGCTTCATGCACGCATGCAACAATTTACCGAGGCATGTGCTGGAAGCGAGCACTGGCCGACAGGCACCAGCTGTGTGAGTGTGTGTGTTTGTGTGTGAGCCTCTGACAGCACGGTTGTTTCTGTTTTGTCCATCCTGTCTCTCATCTTTCCCCCCTGCTCTCTGTACATTCACAAAGTAACTTTGAACTGCACGCCTCCTCTGGTCGGAAGTCAACGCGGACAGAGAGACTAATTAGTGTACAGCAAAACAGTCGGCTCCTCCACGGGTCGCTGCTGCAGATAGGCTGAGAAGCAAGACGGAAAATAAATCCGCTTTTTAATCCCAAAAGTTTGAATCATAAACTCTGAGCTTTCCTTCCTACCAGTAAAGGAGTCGGCATCAGAGCAAAGTCAGTGCGACTCTGGTGTTTCTTTAGCCAGGAGCGCCAGTCTGACCCCGGCTCTCTCCCCAAAAGCTCCCCGGCTCTCAGGAGCTGCCTGTCGGCCGTGTGCCTCAGGTCCACCCCAGTTCTCTCTACACAACACCCGGCCCTGTCATAGACCCAAACAAACACAACTGAACTGAAGTCAAAACTAACAGGGTGAGCTGACAGAACAAGCTCAGCCCAGGAGAGCATGTTGCTCATTAGCAAGACTCTCTTTAAGATCATTTCATCTTCTTTTTTTCAGTTGCTTTCTAGGTTAGGCAGTAGTTGCCAATGCTGGAATAGCGACTTTGCTTGCATTGAGCCAATAGGAACGCTTGGTCTCTGAGATGACCTGTGATTGGTTTAAGTCTACCTTCACGGTCCAGATTTCTTAAAGCCTGAAAACAGAGCCAAGAGGAGGTGCAGAAGTTTTCTCACAGATCACTTGATTTACAACATGCTGAAAAATTATTATGGAATTATTGCTCATTAATGCCAAAAAATATGTAATCTACCCCAACTTTAATAAACAATGACCATATAATTTTCCCTTTTCAGTTTAACTCTAATGTAACCATGTCCCTGACTGTTTGCTATGTTAGCGAGGTAGCTAGCCAATTTGTCAGTGCAGTGAGTAACATATCAGATGGAAAGGTAAGTATGAAGCCTTGTTAAGCTCCTCAGCCATTTGTCCTGTTAAAGTTACTGCATTATGCTGTGAATACACACTCAACGCTTCCATTTCAAGTTAAAAGACCTCTGTCTTTTATTGTGAAACATTTACAGGAACATATTGTGGTAAACTTACTGACTTGCAACTTGATTGTTATTCATGGGCTGCATGTTTGACTCATGCAGCACCCAGTGGTAAAATTCTGCATTACCGGTCCAGTACAGTGTTTGGATTAAGATCAAACTAATACGAAATTCTATTAAACAGTATTACAAACTCATTCCAGTATAAAGTAGTGAAGTTGAGGTTTTAGCGGTACTTTAAGCCATGGAGGTGGTGACTGACTGATACATGTTTTCTTACCATTAGCTGTGCTGTGCTGCTGAGATCATCCTGTACTGCAAACCTGTACTGTGTGCTCAGCTCGACAGATAGGAGATACAAACTGTGATAGTTGCTCCGACACTCCCTGTACATGCCAGTCTGCCACCTGCGTGCCAAAAATGCTTAAGATACCACTTGGGCGCAAAACCAAATGTTTGATTTGCAGAGGAAAGTGTTTGCATCCGTGCGATGGACCGTGATCCTTTAAGGATTTCATTCACTGGATAAGCCAAAAACCAACATTCCCATTTAGTCATTTATCTATAACAGGTTCTCAATTGAAATTCCAGACAGTGTATGACATCAGCATACATATGAATATTGCAATATAAGATTACTTTTATTATGATTGAAGATTGGATTCATATTGCCAACCCCAAGAGCCAACTTTCAAGACTTTCCCTATAGCTGCTGTGATCTTCTTTCTGTCAGTAGATTTCATCATTTTTCCTCCCCACTGCTGTTGAAATGTAACTCAACAGAATACATATTATCAGAAGGGAAGGTCGCTGTGGAATCGAGGCCAAGAACTTTGTGAACAAACTGAATAAAACCGGAGCAGCAATAACTGAAGCTGTTTTTACTCAAACGGGGCCTTTTCAGCTACTTTTCAGCTGTACATTTCGATCGCATTGACCCTCCGAGATGCTCAGTGTTTTTCTATAAGAAACTTGAGCGGGGCCAGACAGATCAGAGCTGAAAAGGCTGTTATGAGACACGAAGTCAGCCAACAGCAGATTTCTATATATGAGACACTGCAAGAGGAAAAGGCATCTCAAACTGGTGCCAGCAGACTCTGCTGCCAGCACCGTGATAGATATCACAGTCTGTGTTCCTGCCATCACAAAGAGCCATTTGTTAGCACACCCTTAAAAATAGGGGTTCCAAAAAGCTCCTCCCTGAAGGGCTAAGGTTCTACCCAGAACCGAAGAATCCTCTGTTAAAGAAAGGCTTTGTCAAAGGTTTTTTGTAAGGCTTAAGGTTCTATTAAGAACCCTTTTCACCCAAAAGACCCTCTCTTGAGTTCTTCAAGGATTGTTGAAACTTTTTTTGTCAAGCGTTTGTCAAAGTTTCTTTGTACCATAAAATACAAGGGTTCTTGGTGACTCCCCGTGGTGACTCCTAGATAAAAACTCTGAATTATTAAAGGGTTCTCAGTAGAACCCTGTGGGTGGGTGCTAGATGAAACCCTTGCAATATTATTGGTTCTAGGTAGACCCTCCTGCGTGGGTAGACCTTTGGACTTTAAAGGGGTTCTCAGGAGAAACCCCCAAGATGGGTTCTAGATACAATCTCAAGAATATAAAAGGGTTCTTGGTAGAACCTACAAGGATGGGTTCTAGATAAAACCAGTGGAATTAGGAAAAATGGTCTTGGTGGAACATTGTGGGTGGGTTCTAGATAAAACCTTTGGAATTTGAAAGGGTTCTTGGTAGAACTGCCTATGTGGGTTCTAGATAAAACTTTGGAAGATAAAAGGTTTCTCGGTAGAACCCCTAGCTGGGCTCTAGTAGAGCTTTGAAATATAAAAGCATTCTCGGTAGAGCCCCCCTAGGTGGGTTCTAGATAAAACCTTTAAAATATATAAGGGTTCTTGGTAGAACCCATGGTAGGTTCTAGGTAAAACCTTTGGAATAAAAAAAGGTTCTCAGTGGAACACCCTGGTTAGGTTCTAGATAAAACCTTTGGAATTTGAAATTGTTCTCATTGTAACCACCTGCATGGTTTCATGTTAGTACCCAAAAAGTGAGAAAGGTTCTTGATAGAACCCCCAGACAGATTTGTGGGTGGAACCATTACAGCTAAGAAAGCCCCCTCATAGGGGGTTGTGTTGTGGGAACCCTTTCACAAATAGCTCTAGATATAACTTGTTATGTTGGTTTCTAGGTAGAACTCTTTGAATGAGTTCCAAGTGGAACCTTTTATGAGGACAAGTTGAAGAACCCTTTACGGTTCTGGTTAGCAGCTTTATTTCTAAGAGTGCTCAGCTCTTACAGATTGGTAGAAATTTACAATAAACATACACAGAAATCAGAGGACCTGAACTTGAAATTGCACCTGTATTGTGTTGTGTTGTATTTTTCTTTAATCAGCTTCTAGATTGTTGTTCACAGAGTTGATATAATGAACTAATAACTGATTCCCTGTGAACAGACAGGAAAACCTTTCTCTCTCCGTCTCCATCTGCCCCCTTCCTCTTTATTTTAATCTCGTTCTCACAGATCTGCACTCTTCCCCGTCCCTCTCCATCCATCTTTTGTCACGCTGCTGACTTTTCATTCGCCTCTCTCTCTGTCTCTCTCTGGATTTCTGCGAGTCATCGCTCCTCGTCCTCGCTCTCACTGCGGGTCTTTGTCTCATTCCTGCCATCCTCTTTCTGTCTCTACCTCTTTCTTTTTCTCCACCCAACAGCGAGTGAAAAGGGAAAACAGGCAAACAGTTCAGCTGGCAGACTCCTTTCTTTCATTTGCTCTGCGCTGCCTGCCAGTATTTGCAGCTCTGAACAAAGCAGTGCGCCCAGACACTCAGATACACACACACAGACGTATAAACAGGGAGCTAAAGTAGGGCACTGAGCATTAAGGTCACCTATATTGAGAATGTAGGCTGAAGGCTGAAATGCCAAAAGGTTAAACTGGTGGCGTTCGGGTGTGACTTGATACCTGATATATGTTCATTCCTTCTTGTGTTTTTTTTAACCTCTTTAAACTCTGTGACATTATTTTAAAAAAACACAGTTGTTTGGGATTAGCAGGCTACAGTATGTGTTGTGCAAATGTCATGTCCTGTGTCTTGACCCGTCCTGTCTCCTAGAAGTTAGTATTAATATTACTTTAATTATTCATCAGTATCAAAAGCAATCAATTACATTACTCGTTATATTACTATATTACTTTTGCAACTTTTTTTGTGTGGAGCTTGTTGTCCAAAATTCAGTGTGAACTGTTGTTATTATCTGTCCAGATGTCAGCTGTGGTGGAAACAAAGTCGACCTCTCTGAGTGCGGCTGTCAAGTTAGATTCCATCACCACATATTCTCTGGGGCCTCATTTATAAACACAGCATACGTACAAAAGAAGGTGTGTGCCACTTTCTACGCAAAATTTGGGATTTATAAAAAGCAAATAAACCATTTACACTAGGGATGTGTATGATTAGATGACCATTCGATTAAAGCTTGCTAGTCAGCACCAGAAGTACTAGTCGCATGAACTATTTCTAGTATTTTATTCATGTACAATGCCAGTTAAATGTTGCCTCTAAGACGATACCCCCATGACCCACCCAACCCTGGGTGTTGTTAGGAGATGTCAACTTGTAAAACCAGCACGGTTTGGTAGTGTTTTATCTAGCAAATAAAAATAAGGATAAATGTTGGCTGTGCCAGAATAAATCGGTATAATACCACTCGACTGGAGCAATGCATAACCACATTCAGCACAGACACGGACATTAACCTGTAAGCAGAGCAGCCTGCTGCTGCTAGCACGGCTAACGTTAGCCATGCTGTGTGTCAGCTACTGTCAGCTCCAGGTAAACAGTTGTTGTGTTACCTGCAGACACTGTGATCCTTTTGGTCTGAAAAGGTGAAACATTTAGTGAGTTGCTATCATGTTTTGTAGGTTAATGTGCAGTGTTTGCGTTGCGTGGCGCAAAGCACCACACATTTCAGCGGCATATAAAATACGTTTTGGCGATTGTGACTGTGATGAACGGGTTCAAATGACTCTTAATACATACAGTGTTTAACATTATCAATTAATAAATTGTGTGACTACTTTCTGGGCGTTTTCTTATTGTTCGACTAGTCGACTAGTCTAAATTAAAATTTTTGTTTAATCAATGGGAAAAATTACTCACCAGGAACATCCCTAGTCTCCATCAGCACCGGCTGCCAAATGCTCCACTGTTTACCAACTAGCTGCACTGTCTGTTGTGTGGTTCTGGTAATAGTGGTGGAGCTGTTGTACAGCATTCTGTGCCAACTCTCTGTATTAAAAGTTTTTGACACATTTTGGTCAAGAAGCATTTAAAGTTTGATACCCAAAACACATAAAAGTTCAATGGGGAAAGTTTTTTGCATTTCCAAACAAAAGTCACCAGAGATTTACATTTTTCACCTGACAATAGTGAAATGTGGAAGCATGTAATTGCTTCCGTCAGACACATTCATTACCCTGCTGACACACAAACACACACAGGAGAGAGACCCAGGTGTTGAGGACATTAAGACTCTCAGGACCAAATCTGTTCTCTGTCCTGAAGCAAATCATGTTAGTCTGCTGTATTTCACTGCTGTCACACCTGGGTACCCCAATGTCACTTTTATGTGCCCAGCACCGTGATGTGCAGCTCTGCCTGAGGTCTGCGTTCAGACTGTCTGCTGAGGTCGAATTCTCTTTTTACAAGTCAGCACTGTGATATATGGATGGTATACACGTGGAAATGAACAACTGTAATAGAAAGTCTGGCTTTTCAATGCATGCTTCTTAAAGCACTGCTGCACCGGAGCTCAGTCACAAATGGATATTTGCCTTGGGGAGTCATAGCTCTCTTTAGTCGCTAGAACCGGCAATGAATGTCCCGTGAAACATTGAGATTTAGGGTGGTTTCGTAACTAAAAGCCAGCGCCAAGGTCCCAACCAAGGGTCTGTAATATAGGTCTGGATCAAACTGAAAAGTCTGAAAGTCCGGACCAAACGAGGTGCTACAGTTATATGGGTATATGACCTGAATTAAATATTTAGTGTTTTGTCTTTAGTATAAATATTTGCCTTAATGCTCCAGATTGGGTACATCTACAGTATCACAGCCAGGGTTGGGATAGTGAACTCAGTACTTTTAAGGGTACAGACTAACTTACATTGTTACTTTCATGTACTGATTCACGCTCTGTTTTGATCTACTCTCACTGCTGTCGTCAGTGTTGTTTTCAGCAGCAGGCATTTATCTTTGGTGAAAAAGTTCCAATAAATCAACTCTGAGCTACACAGTTGACAGACAAAGTTAGCAACTGAAGGAAAACTTTTTGCTAACAAGTTTGTGATGTGTTTATGAAGTAATTTATTCAGCAAAGCTGCAGAGTATCCCCATATAGACCTATGAGCTACTTAAACATGAGGACTTGCTTGCAAGTTGCTAGAGAGTCTCTTAAAAAGAATTTAGATTCCTGGTGGATCATGTTAAAAGAAACACCACAGAGATCCTGTTGCCCTTCAAACATCAACATGGAGAAATACCAGAGAGGTATTATTGTACACAGAGGAACGTATAAATACATTTACTCTGCAGTCAAGTCAGGACATGCCAGACCTATAAAAGACGGCAGGGGAGTTGCTGTGGCACCGTCCAACAGTATCAAAGAGAGCCTGACGGTCAGCCAGAGAGGTCAGATTTAAGGCTGCATGTCAACAAACAGCTGCTGAAGTGTCTTTGAGAAAAATACTGGACTCACACCAGATCTAGATGTGCTGCATGAGCCTGACTAGCAGCCTTGGTGTCAAGATGAGAAAACAAAAGAGCAGTGCTAAAGTGATGGAGAAGTGAGTCAGATCACAATTAATCACACACTGTAGTCATAATCTTTCAGAGTTAATTGGCTTGTTTGGTGTTTTCTGGTGTTAAATACTGCAAAAAACAACAACAAATATTTCCACTGGTTATGTAAGAGAGATCAGCCTAGATCGACATTGTACTCTTAATCTATCTTTTGCAATTGGAAAATATCTCAAGAGCACAAATTACTAGTTTATAAAACTTTTTGACAGTCGTCTCAGTCAATTTAATGAAGTGAAAATGCATGTCAAGAGGGTATGCATGCATGGGAATCCAGTACAAGTGCCACCATGAACGTTGGTGCTTGCGCCCTGCATTTGCATGGTGCTACAGATTCTGAGGGCATATTAACTGCGGCGGAGCCACCAAAGTCGTTGGCAGAGCTACAGTCCAGAAACAGGCTCGATAAGCCGGCTGGTGACGGAGGAGACGGGGGCAGAGGTGGCGAGGAAGAGACAGCAGTCATATTCAAAAGATTTAATATTTGTCTCAGCCATCATCTTGAGCTTTAAGACACCACGATGGGAATTTGTCGCCATTTTTACATATCTTGAAGACAGTAAAAGCAAAATTATATAAAATTTGGTATTTCTTACAATTTGGCACCCCCAGTTTCTGAGTGTCATTCACTTATTTATTTATTTATTTGTTCATTAGTAATGATCAAAAATCAACTTTGCTGACACATCAAAACATCAAGCAAGTACAACAACACAAAACACAGCAAGTCAGCTCGTATCACCGACGAGTCCAACAGCAAGAAGGCCAGTTTGGCATCTGTCTTTTCAGCCTTTTATTTCACAACGCTCTCGTCTATGTCTAAAAACCAGTCCGACATTCACTTTTGTTCACCGTCTCTTTGCTCTGGGGTGATGTCTGTAAAGGCAGCTGAGCCGGGTTACTTTGCGCGCTCGCTTGACTCTAGTTCTGTCACAACACTGGTGCTGCTCTCTGCCAGCCTAAGATTCACAACTTTTGATGTGATTTTAAAAAACGAACCCGTACAACTGAATGCGAAGGGGAGAAACTGTGGACTTTAAGGGAGATTAAAATAGTGTTGCAGTGAGGAGACAGAGCTTGGTACAGTATATGCAGATTGAATGAATGCCAAATGTTTATATAGACAGTCTAGTGAACACACATGATTGGATGGTTCGTGTGAAAGAAGTGATAAAGAAAAGAATTCCATGCTTGCCTGAACTCCAGCCAGGCTCCATTCAATGGATTAATTGATAATGAAATAGTTAATTGCAGCACTAAAATGGATTTGGCCAGATATCTGTGGGCCCAGAGGTCACTTGATTAAATGTTGGGTGTAATCTGGCTGCAGGATTTCCGCCATTACACGATTAATTTTGAGTTTATTTTTGTTTTCCGGTCCTGTGCTGATTGGAAAGTCCAATAACCAGGACCAACAACATGGCACGCACGTTCTGTTTTCTCTCAAAGCTGAACCCTGAAGTAGACGAACAATAGAAAAAAAAAAGAGCCATTACACTCTGAGAAATAAAAGTGCTCACCAAAACCATATAGGAAAAGCCTTTCTGGTTCCTGGGAGAACATTTTATAAATATTCTACCAACCATCTGTTAAAGGTTTCACTGAAGCGCCCCTATAAGAGGTTCTACAGAGAACCCTTCAGTGGTTTAATGAATCCACCCAGAACCCCCAATCCTCGATGAGCTCTTAATTTCAAAAAGCATTCTTGGATCAGAAGGGTTCTTAGTGGTTGTGCAGAATTCACAGGGATTGGTTGGATTTGTCTTATTTGTCACAGTCACAACACGGCAACTTCCTGCAGGGACTGGATTTTGTTTTAATGTGGGAGAGGCAGAATTTACATGTTGTGCAGCGAAATAAAGGTGGAGACAAAAAGGATGGATAAGATGATTGGAGACAAACGACAGGGATGGACAGCGAAGAATACAATGTAGAGGGAGGACAGGAGAGATGGATGGCACACAATGGAAGCTGTGTTGTGTGTGTTGGTATGGGTGGGGGTTGCTTTGGTGACTAATCATTTCCGTTTGAGACCCAGAGAGACACGGGCCCCCTGGGGCAGCAGTTCATTTTCTGATGAGTGCACACACGCACATAAAGCACATGCACACACACACACTCACACAAACTCGCCTCACTCCCCCTCTGATGTAATCCCGTGATGCCAAATCTGCAGATAGAATACAGTCATCGGTTTATGAGAGCATGAATTGTGCAGAGGCTCACACACACACGCACACACACAAGGGAAGTGATGTCAAAAGGTCCTTTATTTCAGCTTTAAATGTCAGATCAGGCCAAATGCTGTCAATTGAACACAATAACAACCTGCGCCCGCTCACTTACTCTCAGTATTTCCTTTTAGGTTCTGAAAATAAAACTGGTGTGATCACTGGGATTCTCAGCGTGGGAGATTTTTACAAAATAACACTTTGATTGGATGCTTCGCTGATGCAGGAAGGGATCTGATGCTTATTATTTGTGCATAGCCTACACAAACAGGCAAAGAAAACATGACACAAATGAAAAAAATGGGGGAAAAAATGCAACATTTAGAAAACAGGGCAACACAATGATATAAAGTAGCAGAGGGGTGTATGCTAAACAGTAAGGAGGATATATGATGATAGTATTTTTTATGTGGGTCAGCTGTTAAAATCTCTTTTGTGTGTTTTGTTGTGTATATTCCAACCCACAAGTCAGTGCAGCAGTGCTGGCATCAAAAAGGCTGCTTAGCACCACTCCTAACATAAAGTGAGTGAGCAATCGTGAGTGGATGGAGCATGAGCTATGTGGCAGTAGCAACACTTGTCTTTAGGTTATTCTTATAAAAAAAGGTTGCTAAATTAGACTCTTCTCATCCACCCTGACCAGAAGAGAAGCACACATCTTTAGTTGAGTTTGACCAAAGAAAATAGGTTGCAAGTACAGGGCACTTTGCAAAAATAGAACCAGGGCGAGCATTTTTTCAAACAAGTCACAGGTTCCTTGGCCTGTTTGCTGACACATGGAGCAGGTTAGGACATCTTCATTGGGAAAAACTGAAACAATCTGACGTTCCCTCCTTTGCATCGCGGTTAGGAAGCGGTGTTAGGAAGCGGTGTTAGGAAGTCACCTGGTGGCTTCAGAGTTTTAACTTGACATTATGGCTGTCAAAAGTATTTATATTTCAGTACTTTTTCAATACCACGTGTTAAAAATGATACAACCTCTGTTAATTATAGTATCAGAAATACCAAAACTATGAAGAAAAAGATCAACGTGATCCGCTGGTTTGGCTTGTAGCAAAACAAGTGTTCAGTGAGTTTTTCTGTATCAGCACTGTGCCTAGGATGTCTTATTGTGGTTGTTGTTGTTGCTGTTTTTGCCCTGATATTGAAAGAGGAATGGAGCCTTTCCTATAGTATTGTATCAAAGTTTAAAATTCTGGAAATTGTGACAACTCTAACACACAGGCATTTTGGATGACTGTGTATTCCAGTTTTCAAGGTTGTATTGTTTTAATTCACGCTGGGCTGTGATTAAAAAGTCATGTTATCACATTGCAATGAGGAAATAAAGCAGGGCATGGTCCCGTTTTTCCTGCGAGTGGTAACGCCCAAGCTTTCCAAAGCTATAACATCTGTCTGACTGTATTCCTTTCTTACAGTACATACAGTCCTTGTCATTCGAAACTGTATTCTTCAACTTAAAGGTGTGGACTCCTCAATGTTACACACCAAAGTCTTTTTACACATCTCGGGGAGTTCTAGTGCATATTTTTAAAAAGTTGTGTAAAGCCTTTTGTTGCACAAGGGGGAACATTCCGCAAAATTATGACAAAAGTTTTTGGCAACGGTTGAGGCTGAACTACAAATGTGAAAATGTGAAAAATCTGCGAGTGTGGAATTAGAAAGAAGTGAGCTTGCTTGAGGTCAGCAGTTTGAGGCTATATTAGTTGTTTATTAGCATAACACACCAGAATCTCTCCAGATGGTCAAGTTGTGGGTATTTTAGGCGCCAGATTTTGATGCAGGAGAAGAGGGTACACAATAAAAACAGACTACAGATCTGAAACTGGCCAGTGACTAATCTAATTAGTGGTTTTCTGTACTGTTAGCTAAGTTTTTACTTGAGCAGAATTCTACATCTATTTGCGTTAAAAATGAAATTTCTGGAGGAGAATCTGGGAAATGATATTTGTCTGACTCCTAAACTTATATACAAAAATACAAAGTTACACTTAAAGTGCGTTCAATTTACTTCGGAAGTCAGAAGTTGGAGCTTGGGGCGATGTTACATTCAAGTTGACCGCGTTCCAGTACAACAGGTCAGAAAACAAAGATGAGCGTATCCAGGAAAACTTTTGTTGTGTTTGATAACAACACATTTCGTGGTACGTGGTTTTTTGCGACTTATTTAATGAGACACCACAGACAAGAAGTGCTAATAAACGGTATATTACTACAGTTTTCACTACTGTTGATGCACAGAGCAACTTTCTGAGTGGGAAATCTGACTTAAGCAGGAACCAACCCGTTGAAATTACTAACTGGGGCCTCGGAAATTCCAACCTCCCAGTTCAACTGGAACATATCATAATTCTTTGCTCTCCGTCGCTGTAAAAATCCTTAACACTGCTGTATAATTTGAGAAACTAACAAAGGCAGAGCAGCACGTCTGCGGTCGTAACCGTTAAGACTCGAGTTTGAATTCCCAGACCTGTGGAGAGATCAATGTGGCAAAATCAAATTAACTTACCTCCAACTCTCTGAACGACCACCTTTGTGATGCCTTTGGGCGCAGCACTTAACTCCCACTTGCTCTGGTGCACTCACACTAACACACACTGTGGCCATAAAGGAGTCTGAAAATAAGCTGCATGCTCGACTAACCTTCCTCAGATAAAAGTAATGTCATACAAATTCTTTTTTTCCCCTTCCCTTCATCTTTCTCAGCCACTTACTTGTCACAGTCAGTCCCCCCTTCAGGTGGTTGTCATTTCTCACAATTACGTCTCTTTCCTGTTTCACTCACCTTCATCGTCCTCTGCTTTTATTCCACCTTTTATCATATTTAAAATACTATAATAATAATATTAATATTATTATTATAATATTATTATTATTATTAATATTATTATTAATATTAATATTAATAATAATATTTGAAATACTCAGATGACACTGCTATTGTAGCTTGTATAAGGAATGGACAGGAATCTGAATATAGGGATTTGATAAAATCCTTCAGTGACTGGAGTCATAAAAACTGCCTCATACTAAACACCTCAAAGACAAAGGAAATGGTCATTGATTTCCGTAGATCCAAGCCCCCTCTTCAGCCTGTGAACACTTGTGGAATGGACATCGAGGTGGTAACAAACTATAAATATCTTGGTGTACACCTGGATAACAAGCTGGACTGGTCCCTTAACACAGATGCACTCTACAAAAAGGGGCAGAGCCGCCTCTTTTTCCTAAGGAAGCTCAGATCTCTAAACATCTGCAGTAAGATGCTGCAGATGTTTTATCAGTCTATTGTGGCAAGTGTTTTATTTTATGCTGCAGTCTGCTGGGGAGGAAGTTTGGGGAAAAAGCAAGCAAGGAGGCTGGATAAGCAGGAGTAAGGATGGACTCTCTGGAGGAAGTTGTGGAGAGAGACACAATGAGGACGGTGGAGGCCATCCTAAACAACATGGATCATCCACTGCATAACACCTTGATGGACCAAAGAAATAATGGTGGTGGAAGGCTCCTCTCTCTTCGTTGTAGGACAGAGAGATACAGAAGATCTTTCATACCAACTGCCATCAGACTCTATAATTCTTATACTACTAGATGAGACTACTACAGACAAATGAATTTCCCCTTGGGGATTAATAAAGTATTTCTATTCTATTCTATTCTATTCTATTTCGTCTTTACCCATTAAAATGAAAGCAGATTGCTGTTTGCTTCTGGGTATTTACATGTTTCCTGAAAAAAAGAACAGGCAGTAAGGGAGTAGTCAATAGTGCTGAATGAATGTTAACACTAAACACCCCCAGCCATTCAGCTACAGACTGCGGCGCATTAACCTGGCTGACTCATCCTCGACTGGGAGCTCCCAGTGAACAAAGCGAGACTGGGACTGAACGCAGCCTCTGAGACTGATCGAGGTTTGACGACAGTGTTTTTACTCCACAGAGGGGGTTTTCTTGCCGGGTTAGCTAATATAGCTCTATGGCTAACCAAGAAAGTCAGTTTGTGGTTAGCTAATTTAGCAACAAGTAAAGTTATCTTTTCATCCTGTAGAAAACTCAATAAATCAGCTCAGTACTTGTACCGTTTCGGTCTCAGAGGCTTTTTTCAGTCCTGGTCTGGTTATGTTGCTGCTGAGCCCTGTTCATCTGCTTGTTAACGGCAGCTAAATTTGCAAACTGTAAGATTTGGCTGTGATGCTAACTATATTACCGCAATACTGTGGTCATATGATGCCTACCACAGGGAACATCAGAGGGAAAACCAGGAATACATACATATATATACATATATCTATACATACATATATCTATATATATCTCTATATATATATATCTATATATATATAGATATATATATATGATACGATCCAGGTCAGGCCCCCAACCCATCATATGGGTCATGTAGCTAATAATAGCTAGCTGCTGAAGCAGTCCTCTGTAAAATGCCTTGTGGATAATCTGCTGTCTCTGATACCACTGTGCCTTAAGTGAATAAATTCTTGGCAGCAGGCCTGTAACTGCAGTATTTTGGGGAAACAGAACAAGGTTTGAGGTGGCAAACATATTTCAAGGCACATCGACATATCATACTGTTGCTAACGAGCTAACTATTGAATCTTAGCCTTATCTCTGCACCGCTATGAGTACATAGACAGATAGATGTCATAGATTAATTGGTTTAAATTAGTTGGCTCTAGTGTGCGCAAGCATGCATCATATTTTGTTTTACAGGAAGAAATGTTTGGATTTAGGGCTTAACAATTGATTGAAATATTATCAAAATCTCATCAAATGGCAAAATGCAATATCCAAATTGCAAAAATTGTACTGTAGTGCTGCAGAGATATCCTGACCTACAGATCTTGTTTCCAGATGTAAGAAAACATGTTTTCTTTTGGTACAAATGGTATGGTAATGTCACATCATCATGATTTTAAATAGTTTTGTTCAGTGAAAATGAAAAATGTGAAAATGATCATTCCCACTAATCATGAATCATATCACAACTGCAATATCTCTCAAAATAATCGCAATATGGATTTTTTTGTATATTTTTTGGCACATATTGTTATTAGGTGCACAATATGCTTGGGGATGTGATCTAAAAGAGTAAAACATTTTAAATTTGCTTTTTCTTCTTTCACTTTTACTGTCATATTTTATTGATAATTTGTAAAATACTCTCGTGAGTTTTATAACGTGTAGTGTATTTTTAGTGCAAATGCGTCCATCTCTCCTAGCTCTGTCTTTTTCTGTCCCACAGTCCTTTTCTGCTCATCTCTGCTGGCACTAATTACTAATTAACTTTCATAATGTCCCACAGCTCAAACAGAGTCCCAGAGGAAAACATACAGTATTTAATCACTCAGTGTGTGCGAGCATATGCCCACATGTGTGAGCCTCTGTGTGTGTGTTTAGCACATCTGTACCCACGTCATAGTGTGATTTATTTTTTTTTTTTTTAATAAAGATGACAGTAAAAATAAGATGTTAAGATGTTACCGTACGGAGAACAGATTTTCATGCTCTGCTCTCTTCTACCTGAACAGGAGGTGACACCATGACAACAGAAATGCAGGAGATCGCCATCACAGAGGAGAAGCCTTTACTCACGGGTCAGGCTGACACCAAGGTCAGAGTCCACCCCCCACACACACACATGCAGGCTGACTTTAACATTATCCAAGCATGGAGGAACAGACACGAGCACACATAAGCATATTATCTGCATGGTCGTCAGTGTGTAACGTTCATAATCTGAATCCACAGATAAATGGCAGGATGTGTGTGTGTGTGTGTGTGTGTGTGTGTGTGTCCCAGGAGACAGAAAAGCAATGGTTGGTGTGCGTGTGTGTGTGTTAAGGTTTGTGTCCTTACCGTGCATGAATGCGAGTGTGTGCGCTCTTGAGTCTGAGCAGAGCCTACATGTGACAACATGTGTCTTAAACACATGTGTGCCTGACTGTGTGTGTATGTGTGTGTGTGTGTGTGTGTGTCGGTGCACAGCTGCAGCGATGGCTCAGATCTGCTGGGTTGACGTCAAAGCCCTGAGGGAGCGCGAGCAGCTCCTCTGCTCTGCTGCGCTGATGTTGCCGTGCAGATGCAGCGCTGCAGAGCAGAACAGAGCGATTTGTCTCTCACTGCTGACACCTGCTGGACAAACAGAGAGATACACTAACACTAAAACAAAAACACACTTGCAGAGGAACAAAAGCACAGGGTTTTATACTTTAAAGTGACATCCAGAGAGTGAGCAGCAGTGGAGGCCGGTGACTTAAATGCTGCGTATCTCTACTTTCTTATGTTGAATGAAAAACTGAGCAGATAAACAAAGGCTTACAAGATTTCAAAAACATAATTTTATTCAATTCTGTTATTCCCACATTAACCATACAGACTTAAAGGGATAGTTTGGATTATTTGTGGATTTGTATATCCATGTTCAGTGTATTACCTACAATAAACACGTCACTCAGGAGAAGCAGAGACGGACACCAGTGTGAAAGCTAAACAATGTACTGCTGCGGACACGATCAACAGTAAAATGCACATTAGCCACATTTTAAAAAGCAAAAAAAAAAACAATACCAGTTTCAGTGTACGTTATATATTATTTATGAGCCAAATATTGTTCTCTCTCACTCCACCAAACTCTTTGGGTTGTGAGTAAAACAAGGGTTTTGACGATGTCATCCTGGGCTTTTGGAAACACTGATCAACATTTTTCACCATTTTCTGACATGAAACAACTATAAATCAATTAATGAGAAAATAAATAACAGATTAATTGCGTATGGAAATAACTGTTGAGTTGCAGCCCTAGTATTTGAAATAAAAATGCTGTTGCAGTGTACTTGTTTTGTTATATTCATTCTTTAAAACTTACCAAAATTCAGGAAACAAAGTGTTTGCAAGTACATTTTTTTAGTTTCAAAACACTCTCTAATTTTAAGGTCTCGAGGTTGGCATGTATGGTTGTGGTAATTCTTTGAAAGTGAAGATAACAATTCCTATGACCCCATGCCACGAAACGACATAATCAGACTACATCTTTTGCTGTTGTTTTAACATGAGAGAGACACACAGGTTCTAGGGCTGGGTTAAAAAAAATCAATTAATCAATGCAAAACAATTTTCCTTTGCATGGTCTGGTATTGCAGCCTGTACTATACAAGCAAAATTGTTATTCTGAATCTATACGCAGTCCCACTAGTAGCAAAATTCCCATATTGTGCCTTTAAGATAGCTGATATCTTGATATTGCAATAACTACCATCCAGATGACATTGAATCCAATATATCTCTACAAAATAGGACCAAGAAGTCCTTCAGTGGGAGTTAAAATGTGAAAAGGATTATGTGTAAATAAAGAATGGGAAAAGAAGGGAACCAGAGCGTGTGAGTGAATCTGTGACAATGACAGATACTCGTGTCGATTAAAGATTCATTACTCTCGCCTGCAGCACCCGCTGCAACACGACGCAGGGGGGCATGAAGGGCGATTCTGAGGAGGAAATGTAATAAAGATTGGGAGGTTCTATCTGAGCCTCCATCGCTCACTGCGACCTCCTCCGGCTCCACCCACGTGTGTTTAACATCCATCCTCCCGCCACTGAACACATGCTCAGATCTATGAACTGGTGACCTTTATAATCCAGCCAGGGACCCGTCTCTCCAAACCTCCACGACTCATTTCCTCCTCAGCGATGATGATGATGACGCCCATCTGCACACACCCACCTCCACTTCAACTTCTCAGAGTGCTAATTTCCTAAGAGCATGTGATGCTAGTAATTCATTAGAAGGGTGAATAGATCCAAGGTTGCAAATGAATATCCCATTTAAAACCTCCCACTGACAAGACTTCCTCCATATAATAATCCTCAGAAACCAGAACCAGCGGCTTCTCTGAAGAGCTTCTCTGCTGCTTTATCACCAGTGTAATGCCGCCCATCTTGACTGTGTGGGTGTTAATTAAGGAAGCAAGGCCTCACTTAACATGAAAGGGCTGTGAAAGAACAAAAAGCTGAGAATTTTCTCTCATACAGTGCATGCTTTGTGTTTTTTATTTATTTATTTATAGCTACACAATAAAAAAGACACAATAAAAAAAGAAGAGCAAAAGAAAGCAAAATCCATTTTTTAAGCTCCTTGCACCACTTCAGACTCTTGAAATCAAATTACACAAAATGACTCAGATTACAAAATGAGAACAATCTTTTTAGGTTCCGTAGTTGTTAGGATGTTTGATCATTTGAGTTGTACAAGGAATTAATGATCTGTTGTTAGCCATAAGTCGATCAGTTGATTAGTTCAGTGGTTCCCAAAGTGAAAGAGTTGTGCAACATTGGTCAGACAAAACAGGAAATTTTCATGTTTTATGTTACTTTGGGAAATTGTAATGTGTTGTAATAAGACAAAATTGCAGCAGCATCTCCAGTCACATTAAGAAAAAAGAAAGATATTAAACAATCATATGCAGAGTTTATTCTAATAAGATTTCTCTCCTTTGTTTCTCACAGGATGCTGAACTGGCTGCCAGGATACTCCTGGACCAGGGACAGGTAAGATGTATTGACTGAAGTGGTCATGAGTTGCATGGTTCAAACAACACCTGCAGTGGGACCAGGCAGGAATGAAGAACAATGTACATTATTACTTAAACAGAGGAAGTTCTGTAAGGGCCGGGACGTTTGGGTTTCAATTTGCATTTATGCCAGCACACTAAAGAAGTATACATGACAACCTACGTCCTGTCATGATCGCCTATGTGAGGTGTGACTCCCTGCGTGTGTGTTCAATTCCTCTCTTACCTATTCTCATGGAAAATAACAGAAAAGTGTTGAAATTTATGTGACTTTTTTCCAACTTCCCTTCATAAAGTCTCCCCTCCTCGAATTGTTTTTCCTTTTTCAGAATTTACTGTCTGTCTGTCAGTCCAAACCATCCAAAAAAAAAAAGACATTTTCACACTGGAAACAAACTGAACCTTGGTTAAATGTATCCGGACCACCTCTGTCAGCTCGCCCAAAGTTTGGGCCATGGTTCTGTAATTTTAGTTTGGATCAAACTGAAAGGTCCAAAAGTCCGGACCAAACAAGGCAGGAAAAAAAATATGTCAAACAATGTCAATATTGCTCTTTTTGTCCCTGCAGGAGCACAGTATTGAGACCCCACATGGTGTTCTGCACGTGACCCTGCACGGAACACGGACCACCCGCAGGCCTGCGATCCTCACCTTCCATGACGTGGGTCTGGACAGTGAGTAACTCTCTCAGTCTTTATTCTTTCTCAACTCGTTCTACTGAGAACCTTTTTATATTATGGTGCCAAAAACCCCTGACGAAAGAGTTCCTCAATAATTTCAGAAATTCCAAAAATTAAAAAAAAAGTGTTCTTCAGAAGGAAATGGTTGTGTGTAGAACCTCAGCCTTGCCTTCCAGGAAGAACCCTTTTAGAACCCTTGTCTTTCAGTTCTTGTCTCATGATTTGATCTGATCTCTTCCTCTCTGGCAGATAAGAGCTGCTTCTCTCCTCTGTTTAAGTTCGAGGAGATGCAGGAGATCGTCAAGAACTTCACCCTGATTCACGTGGACGCTCCGGGGCAGGAGGAGGGAGCTGCCGCCTACCCCACAGGGTACCACTTTACATGAGCATTCTTCATCGTCCTGCAGTAACCTTGATTTCCTTCTCAGAAATGGAAACAATCCTCTGCGCCGAGCTTAAAACCTAATCTCTTCCAAAAATACTTAACATCTCTCACATCTCCCTCCTTTCCGGTCTTTAATATGCTCTTGTCAGAGGTTTAAAGAAAATCTGGTCCTTTTCTCTCTCTCTCTTTACGCGCTTCTTATTTCTCCCCACTTGCACTTCTCGAGCACTCCTCTTCCTTTGCGTGATTATTTTTAGGGGCTCAGAAGGATTTTGTTGCACCTATTGTCACGGCATCTCGACTGTGACCCTGAACTCCTGCTGGTGGTTCTGGAAATTGAGGCTTATTCTCCTTTTTGATCTCGTGTTAAACCCCTGTGGATAAAAGTGTCAGTTACTGCGTGTGCTTAAGATGAAATGATAAGGAAAACATGAAAACCGTTTCTATCATTTCTAATTTAGTGAGACTCAGGGGTCAGAAAACACTCTTAAATCAAGAGAATACCATATGTTTTTGCACCAACAATAAATGAATTGATGTTTGACAATACTGGATTTTTGGGGCCAGTACCAAAACTTATATCAGTAGGGATGCACAATATTTTATTTTTTTACTAACATCCAATATGCAAATGGTTTCAAACTCATTTTGGCTGATTGCACATGCATATTTTTTCCACCCAATGTCAGAGGACATCAAATCTATCTTGTTGTAGAATTAACATACGGTATTATTCTGCCTGCTCTCATTGTGATGGCAGATAAAGATGTAAAATTTAGTAGTTTCAAAATAAAATACAATGCTTTTCAAAATAAAGATTTTTTTTCCTAATAAAATACAATACTTTTCAAAATAAAGAAATGTTTTTTCAAAATAAAATGTAATATTTTTTTAAAGTAAAATGCGGTGTTTTCAAAATAAAACATAATGCTTTTCAAATGAAAGAAGTGTTTTTCAAAATAAAATATAATGTTTTTCGAAATACAGTGTTTTTCAAAATAAATAATGCTTTTCAAAATAAAATACAATGTGGGATGATGGCACTTTAGATGAACGATTAAATTTGTCGTGTTGGAGGACTGTGATTTGGCTCGTCCTCACATGGCCAACACTGAGCAATCACTGCAAACAGCAACCTGTCTGTTTCATGCGCGTCAGAAAACCTACACACTGCAGACATACTCATGTTACATGTGCATGACTAAAACATCATCATATCAGCAGAAATATTTTATACCAATACAGATATTATTAGCTATAGCTAAAAAACAAACACATATATCAACTTGAATTAAGAAAAAAATAATCAGATATAGTGTGTCATGTAAAATGCTTCCTATAAAACAAAAATATGTTTTAATATGAAAATAATTTGATTTATGTTCAATATCAGAATGATAATATCAGTATATATATTGTGATGGTTCATTAAACGGTCTTGTGTGTTTTCTGTTGTAGTTACCAGTATCCCTCCATGGACACCGTAGCAGAGATGATTCCCGCCGTCCTGCAGTTTTTCAAGTGAGTTAATGATGATTATTTTCACGTAAACACAGGCAGAAGTTTGTTTGGCACATTTAAAATAAGTGTTTTTGATTGTACAGCATGTTTCATGTCATTAACAATAATTCTGTCCCTGTGTTCAGCTTCCGTACTGTAATCGGAGTGGGTGTGGGAGCGGGAGCGTACATCCTCTCCAAGTTCACAGTGAGTGTTTAAGCTCTCATGTGCTGACAGCAGCTAACAGCACTACACTCTGTTTTGTTAGTCAAGCAGCAGTGAAACATGGCTCTAACATTTTGAAGAGGCATCAGTCCATCCATGACCTCGACTGATACTGAAACTTTCCACACAGTGTTATTAATCTACTTCTCTGTCTGTAACCTTGACTACTAACTATTCTCCATCTGCGTCTCTGTTATTTCCTTTTCTCTCTTCAGCTTGCAAACCCAGATTCAGTGGAAGGTCTGGTCCTGATCAACATCGACACTAACGCACGAGGATGGATAGACTGGGCTGCTCAGAAGGTACCTTTTGTTTTCTTCAGTCCTTCTTTCCTTCCGAGTCTGGACTGCATTGTCCTGTACACTGAGGCATGTTGTATTTTAATCTAGTTATTCCTAATGGGAGTTCTCAATCATTTTATGTTTAGCTGTAGATATGAAATTATGTGACTGCGCACATGGTCCCTGGGTTCTATTGATTATGTCATTGTTTATCATATTAAACTTACTAAATGATGAACACTATTGATTTCTCTTCCTCTCTTCAGCTCAGCTCTGTGACATCCTCCCTCACTGAGCAGATCCTGTGCCACCTTTTCAGTCAGGTACAACAACAACGTGCCAATAATATGTTTTTTTTAAGTTTATATGCAGAATGTGTTTAAGAATTGTATCACATCACAACACAATTTCACATAAATGTTTGGGGAGTCGCAAAAAATTATATAAATAAATACATTTGATCTAACATTAGTTCTAATCAGAGTTTAGCAAAACTAGGTTTAAAATGAGTGAATCCAGATTTAAAATTAAGCATACATGCCATGTATCCCTCAACAAAACATTACACTGGTTTCTAGCCAGATAAAAAGTTAACAAAATGTTTCATTGTTTAATGGCTAGTTAAAAGTTGACAAAACATTTGTTTGCTAGCTAAAAGGTTTCGCATTACATTGGTTAGCTATCTAAAAAGTTAAACCAACATTACATTGCTTGCTTGCCTGTTAAAAAGGTTAGTAGCCTAGTTAGCGTACTCGTGATAGCTCATCAGAAAACTATCATTTCTCTTCATTTGAGAGGAACCTGCTGGTTGAATCAATCAAGTCATATGTCCAAATAATGGAAGATTAAAAACAGACAAGAGCACAACAAGGTAAAAAGAAAGAGAGACTGTCCGGCAGCAACTGACGGCTTATAATGAATCAACTGGGGTGGGACACATGCATCATAAAACCCAATTGCGTTGACACTGTCCTTTAACTTTCTTCGATTATTTTGCTTAATCCATCTCAAAAAGGCAGCCATTTAAAAAATTAAACTTCCTCAAGTGTTGGTTTAAAATTAATACTGGGCATTTTGGTGCAACGGAATCAAAAGTTAGAACATCGTTTAATAATGTTTACAAATTAATCCTTGTTGCAGCCCGGCCTTCAAGAGTTTTTTGGGTTGCTGTTGAAAAAAAGTGTGTATTTTCTTGCAGGAGGAGCTGTCATCAAACACAGATCTAGTGCAGTCTCACAGAGAGCGCATCTCAAAAGCCTCTAATCTGGTCAACATAGAGCTCTTCTGGAAGACTTACAACAGGTAAACACACCTTCACACATCACCGCCGCCTGAACACAAATATACTTCACATCAAACAACGACCAACATAATCTTCCTCTTTCATTTCCCTCCAGTCGCAGAGACTTGAATATTGACCGCAACAGCACCTTCAAGTAAATATCTTCTACACTTTCATCTTTGTACTTTCCTTTAAAACACAAACCTGTAAAATCTCTAAATTCCACCCTTCTTATTTCTGCGTCTGTCAACTTCAGGTGTCCAGTAATGTTGGTGGTGGGTGATCAGGCTCCATATGAGGACGCTGCCGTAAGTTTCAGCCTCTTTCTTCACACCAGAAATCTTCTAATCCACTAAATCATTCTATTTACATGTTGTAACTTTTCAGAATTAAACTTAATTCTTTGTTTTTCAGCACTGTATCTATTAACACATATTTAACTATTAAAACGTGCACTGTTCAATCTCATACAGTTTTGTTTTTGCTTTTTTTTTACAAGGTTTCTAAATTGAAGGATATTGCTTTTTGTAACAGGACTGAAAGTAACAGAACTGAGCAAATACATGAACTACATGTAGCCACATGGCATAAATGTTAATAGCATGAAGACATTCAGCACCTTTGAGTGATTTATCAAAACTATCTTTAAAAAAGAAATAATATCATCTGAGGAATAATTCAGGTAACAGGAGTGAACACTGATTGTGCTGCTCTACAATGTCTTTCTCAGCCATACTTATAATATGATCAAAAATACAGGAAATAGAGGGAGAAAACCTGCTTCTGGTCTTGAAAAAGGCCTTCAAGAGACTCAAATCTTCATAATCATGTGACCTCTGAAATCTCCTAAATTTCTAGACAAGGGAGAGTATATCAGGGTAAAAGGACTGAGTTAAAACCTAAGGACACCACTAAAATGTGTAATTTAACCAACATTATTGATTTCTGTTGAGAAAATGTTTCTTATGTCTAAACTGGAAATAAAGTCACACAATAATCCTAACAGAAAGGGTTTCTGAAGGAATCTAATCATTATATTTCATGTTGAAGTGTAGCGTCAGAGTCTTAAATCCTATTTTTTCAGTGTTTTGGGTAGTTTTTTATTTAGGTTTTACTGGCTGTATCTTAAAATTCCAATTAGGACAAAGTGAAGGACACTTTGCTTGATAATATAATAATAAATTATATAGATAGTTTTCATGTGTATTTATGCATGTATGAAATATGTACATGGAAAAAGGACCTAATATGGAGCCTTGTGGTTCACCACAGGAGATGGACGTAGAAGAAGGAAAGGCGTGGATTCAAAGGGATTAAGACACATTAAGAGCTTTGTTACTATTTGAGTGTGTGTCCCAGTGTCTTGTTGTGACGGAAGATATTTGCTGTTTTCCCTTCTGTGACACTAGGTGGAGTGCAACAGCAAAATGGACCCAACAACAACCTCATTCCTAAAGGTAGCTAAACCCCACGTCTTTCTGTTTTCTTTGAGTCAGTTTTTAATCTGTCACTGTTTTTACTGACACTTTATTGTGTCATGCCCTCTCATACACTTCTTCTCTGTCTCCTTTACAGATGGCTGACGCTGGTGGTCTCCCTCAGCTGACCCAGGTAACAACAAATGAACGGCCTCTTTCTGATAACTTAAAACATGGATGTTAATGCTGCAACAAGCAAGATTAATGTGTTAAAACATACCAGTTAAATTAACCATCAGAAGGTGGGCCTGCAGTAGTGGAAATAGTGCTGTCACTCTAAGTTAAGCCCCCTTTTATCATTTAATACACAAATTCTTCTTCATGCACATGAATTAGTGCATTAAAACATAAGACAGAAAAAAAACAATTGAATATTACGATGCCATTAAAGTGCTATTTATATATATTTACTGTATACTTGTTAAATAAATTATTCCAGTGCAGTGATTATACTCACACTAGTGCAATAATATACATATTCTAGCTCAAAATTACACTGTATTTATTTGTTTTACTTTATATTTTATGACCTGACAAGACTGTCAACTGTGGAGGTTTTTTTTGCTGAGGTGGTTTTGTTTTTGTTGTGTTTCCTTGTGTCTTTTATTGCACTGATCAGAAATAGTCAGAATTTGCTTTGGTGTTTTGGTGCATAACAATAAATATACAGTAGTAAACAGAAAAATATAAAGAAACATACAAAGCTGGGACTGCAAGTCAAGGAGCACAAATGGAAAATAGAAAATAAAAACTGGACAAATATGCTAAAAAAAAAATGTTTTTTTAAATGAAAGAGAAATGTTACCCTTGGCTACCACATGGGGTCGCCAAATTACATTATTGCCTAGTTGAGGTAACAATTAGTGACTGTACTGATAAAATGTAAAACACCATCTCTTTTCTTTGTGTTTGCAGCCTGCCAAACTGACCGAGGCTTTCAAGTATTTCATCCAGGGAATGGGCTACAGTAAGTTCACTTCAGTCAATAAAAAGATTTTTGTGTTTTTCCATATTACATATGCAGTGACGTGTAAGGTAATACTTGTGTATTCATGTCTGTTGTGTGCAGTCTTGCTCAAAACATACATTTTCTGTCCCCAACTTTAACAGTTAAGGCTGGTGATATATTTGTTTTATTGTCAATGAATCCAGTGAACAGACCAAAACCAACAATGAATTGATCCTATTAACAAGTTTTATCTGTGTGGCCTGATATAGCTCAATCCCTCTGTGCTGTAGAGCTCCATTATTTTTCAAAAACTATAAAAATAAACACACTGAAGCACAGCTGAACAATTTACAGCTTTAATAGTGCAAACGGACTAACATTTTCAACACTACTGTTCCTTCATAAGTGTCAGGCTGAAAACAGACATGAGGCAGGCAATAAATAGTAAATCCCAACCAGGTGTGTAAATTAACAGTTGGTAATTGGTTAGACTGAGTTTCAAGTCCATTAGATGAGTCCAAAGGTGAGAGTAGCCCACAATAATGCCAGCCTGATCTGTTAGAAGTTGCATAGTGTTTCCATTGAAATCTAATTTGTTAAGCTAATTTTGTCTTCATCTCTCCACAGTGGCTTCATCTTGCATGACCCGCCTGTCCCGCTCCCGCACCACCTCCCTCTCCTCCTCCTACTCCATGGATGGGTCCCGCTCTCGCTCCCGCACCCTGTCGCAGGGCTCGCAGGGCGGCCAGATGCCGCCCAGCCCCTCCCAAACGATGGAGGTGTCTTGCTGAAGGG
>JAJHUR010136459.1:0-19559 GCA_027495735.1 Lutjanus campechanus
CACACACATTTACCTCATGTACTGTATATTTGCACCAACATATATATTAGATTCACATACTCGTTCTTGAGAATTGGGACAAAACCATATTT
Organism: Lutjanus campechanus; assembly: GCA_027495735.1. NCBI lineage: Eukaryota > Metazoa > Chordata > Actinopteri > Lutjaniformes > Lutjanidae > Lutjanus > Lutjanus campechanus. The sequence goes on from JAJHUR010136459.1 coordinate 93, forward strand.
TGAGGGGGGATTGGATTTTTACTCTTCAATTATGCTGGAAAAATTAATTTTAAAGGTCAAACTCTTGAAATTAAACATTTAAATGGGCCATCCTCACAGTGATGACATTTTTCTTAAATGTAGACGTCAACTCCATCAGTTGGAAAATCTGTCTGACAGAGCTGACAAGAAATGTTAAATTACTTTCATTTCCCAGCCTGGTTGTAGCGAGTAGTCATTTTCATTTTCTTTTTTGATGTTGCTGATTTAATTTTGACTTAGAAGGGCGACTGAGTTGACATGTTATGGCTGAGACACATCTGATAGCAATAATATATAATGAATTTGCTGAAAAAGAAGCATTCCCACCTTTTTTAAACCAGGAAGTGAGACAGAGGAGCTTAGAGTTTAACTAAACCTTTTTATGCCTGATTAAATCATGTTTTTGCACAAGTCTGACGGAGTCAACATCTTATGGAGTTGACAAAATGTTAGCCTTTTTTAAATCAGGAAGTGAAATAGGGGAGCAGAGAGTATAGCTAAACCTTTTTTATACCAGATTAAATCACGTTTTTGTACAAATCTGACAGTTGATGTCTTGCAGAGGTGACAAAATGTTAGTTGAGAAGCCATTTTATTTTTTTAAAGTTGCTAAGAGTTCTCTTAATGCTCATCAAAATACACAATTTTAAACCATAATTCTTATTTAGCTTTGATTTAGAAGGACTACGGTGTTTACATTTTATGGTTGAGACACATCTGATAGCAATATTATTTAATAAATTTGTCTAAAAATGGAAAGCTTACCAGAGCTTGAGCAATTTCCCTGCCTTTTTTAAACCAGGAAGTGAGACAGGGTCCCTAGGGTATAGCTAAATCCTTTCATGCCTTATTAAACCATGTTTTTGTAAAAGCTGATAGAGTTGATGGAAATGTAGGACGCAACTTTAAAGAAAAAAGATTGGTTTTAAAACAAAGATGATCATAATAGTGCATTTTTTATTGGACAGGATTTGTCCCAATTCTCAAAGACGTGTTTTTGTATCTTAGAGCAGCAGAAACACATACGCACTGTATACTGTATGGACAGAAAACAAGGAACAGACAATTCCTTCATTTCGTGGAATCTGTGTTAACCTCAATCTGTGGTGGGGGCACAGCACTATGTGTTGAGATGTGAGCTAGTGAGCATATCCTGGGAGAAAACTCCAGCTATGTATGTTTGTCAGAGACAAAAACACATGGAACATGTTTTATGCCTCAGGCTTGACTTGGCAAGCTGCCCTGACTCCTTGGTAACTCCACTGTTATCTTCCACAGATGTACCAAACCACCGATCAGAACCACCAAACCCCTAATAGGAACAAATACGCAACACGAACTTTACATGTAAGTAGCCTGGTTCCAAAGACATGCAGGCAATGTCCACCATCACGGATGGCTAGTTCACTAACAAGTTTAAACAACAAACGAGGAACCTTCATAAAGCTCAGTCAAAATGAGGAGCAGTTTTATACTTAAAAAACGCCAGCGGCATGCAGTCTGCGCCAAAAAAGAAAAGGCAAAAAAATGCCTGTAATCTTATTCATAACATAACTCCACGTTTGTCTATGCAAATTCACTCGACACTGGAATTGAGAAGCTCACAATATCCACAACCTGCAAGAATAAAAGAAAACAAAAAACTGCATCAAGCCATGCTCTAACTATTATAAGTCTACTGCCAGCTCTCTACACTGAGATCAGAACGATCACATCAACTATCTGCAATCTACAATCCTGTTCAAACACAGTCTGCATCTTCTGTAACATACAGGGGTGTCACAATTTCAATACGGAATTGAAAATTGATCAAAATGAACTTTCAGTTTCAATAATTGAAATTAAAGGCAGAATTGCCGATTCTCAGTATTTTAATCTGTCCAACCCCACCTACTTGCAGCGGTGTGAGTCTTACGACAAAATATCACACTTGATACCATGTAGACCAGTGGTTCTCAACCTGGGGGTTGAAACCCTCAAGGGGGTCGCAAGCAGGGTTCGAAGGGTTACTTTAAAAATATATTCCAATACAATTTCTTATTTCCTGTTTTAAAAAAAAGTGTACACAGTAACCTAATCCAAGTATTAATATGTTAAAGTAATGTAATTGATTACTTTCCATTACTTTTGGATTACATCAGTACCAAGTATGGTGAAATTGTTTAGTCTAATATAATGTTTTATGCTAATTGTTAGGTTTTTTGTTTGTCTTTTGTTAAGTAATGTTATGCTATTCACACTTGACACTAAAACTTGAAGTAAACTGTCTTACTTTAAGTAAACTCACTCTGGTTTTTGCCAACACACCATCCCCGGTCACCAGCATCACCACTTACAGTCCCAAAATATTTTGTGTAGTTGTAGTATTGACAAGTTAGCTAGCTAACTGGATTTCTGTAGCTAAGTTTAGCGGTTGGTCTGTGTAGCTAATGTTAGTGGTTGGTCTTTGTCGCTATTGTTAGCAGTTGGTCTGTGGAGCTAATGTTAACAGTTGGTTTGTAGAGCTAACGCTAGCAGTTGGTCAGTGTAGGTAACATTAGCTGTTGTTCTGTGAAGCTAATGTTAGCAGTTAGTCTATGTAGCTAATGTTAGCTCTTGTTCTGTGTAGCTAACTTTAGCAGTTGGTCTGTGTAGCTAACATTAGCGGTTGGTCCGACTTGTAAATGTGTCTTTAAATTAGATGTCGATTCTTTGGGTAATGACGGTATTTTCAAAGCTGAGGGCACAACTGTCACTGTACTGCGATATTCCTCTTTTCCGATCTGAAGACAAAATACGTAATGGAGAAATTTCCACCAGTGATATATATTTTTGATAGAGACCATGATAATAAATTCACTGTAAGATTATCTGGTTTCACTCAACAGAGTGGTGTTGTGAGTATTGTGATTGTTGTAATGTGTGTGCACTACACATGGTGGTATATCATTATTTATTTTAAAATTGTAATCCTGCTAAATAATCCCCATTTTACTAAATGTAACTGAAATACAGTTACAGGTTTTTTTGTATCCTGATGAGGTAATCCTGTTACATGTAATCACGTTACTCCAAAAGGCTGGTCACAAGATTATTTCTGGGGGTTATCAGATGGTTTTGGATTAAAAAAACAAAATAAGAGAGTCAGGAATCTACTCTTAGCAACATCAGCCACTTCAACCTTAAAGACATTCACCGTAAGTGACAAGCACTCGAAAATATGCAAAATACAGCTGGTCTCAAGAAATGTAATAGCCACCTCATAAATAGTTAAAACTATAAACCAGCACAAAAATGACAACTACCAATATAAACCTTCTGATAAACACTAACAAATGCAAACATTTGTATTTTGTAATATAAACTACTCAATCCAGCACTAAGCATGATGGGAAATGGGGCCATATTTTAGACTGGGGAATGTTTTTTACAGTACATCGCCTGTATCAGTTATATAATTTGCCTTAGAATAGATTTAGAGTGTGTTTTTGAGAGTCAAAGCTATGGTCTTTGTGTTTAGGCAGACAGCGGTGGGTAGTGATCACCAACCTGATTATTGTCGCGACTCAAAAAGGTTGAGAACCACTGATATAGACCTAAATATCTTTTTAAAGATAAAAAGATCAAATATAAATGATAGTTGTTAGGGCACAAAACCAATGATCTGTTTAACTTTACAAATAAAGACTGAATAATCTAAAAATGGCATACACGTCAGTGCAAAAATAAAAAAGTTTAAATGAAAAAAATTACACTGAATCGTGACCTTACAATCAAGAAGACAAATCAAATCATGGATTTGGAGAATCGTGACACCCCTAGAAACATCCCACATCTTCAACCGTACTGTAGGAGATTTAAAAAAGATGCTCCTCACTCTTTTCACTCCATCATAACTGTTCACATCTTTGCTTCTACTCAACACTGCACTGACCACACAGCTGCACTGGTGCTTCTTGCTTCTGGAACTGAAAACTTACTGTATGTGCAACGACTGACATTTTATCACCATGGGAACGGTGTTGTGATGTCAAAACAAAAAAGAAAACTTTTGCACCCAAAATGTACAGCAATGGCGGCGGTTCTCGTCACACAGAGACCACCAGGTATGACGATGCCGGCGCCGTCTGGACGGAGCAAACTGCAGCCACATGCAGTTGCAAGCATGTTTGTCTCCCTGTAGCAGCAGGGGACAGTAAGATGCCTGAACGGAGCCCTAAAGGGACCACAACTGAGCCAAAATGAAGCCATAATGGTCACGAGAGCTGCCTGGTTACCACCAAACTGTTACCACCACCCCACAGAGCCGACTAGAGGCCGGTGAGATCCACGATGGCCTTGATGAAGATGGTGTCGTCGCGGATGTAAGAGTTCTTGGCGTCAAGCTTGGAGAGCGGGCAGAAGAGCGGACAGCCGCTGGCGATGTTCATCTCGCTCACAGGTCTCTGGAAGGAAGAGGAAGTCACGTCAGGTCGGAAGGCGTCGATGATGTGCTCCCTGTTGCTCTGGTCCAGCAGCATAAGAGTCACCTGGAAATAAGACAGATGAGAGAGATTACGTACTGTATGTACATGCTTCCAACAGACAATGAGACCAAACAGGTAATTTTCAGCATCTTTTCTTATGTTATTCATGCCAAACATTGGTGTGGTCTTTCAGTAAATAAAGACAAATGCAATTTGACTGTTTAGCACCTAGAAAGTGGCAGAAAACTTGTAGTAAACTTTATGTGTATGTTATTTACCTTCTGGTTGAAAGGCCATTTGAGCAGAGCGTCACTCAGTCCCCTCATCACCACAAAGAACAGGGACAAGTGGCTGCCACGCCCTGTCCCATCTCCATTCAGGTAGATCCGCAGACACATCTTATAGCCATACTTACTGGTGTAGAAGGCTGAAAGGAAAGAGAGAAAGCTTTAGTCATTCATAGATAATGATGTTCTGTAATAAAGGACTAAATATATTTAATATATAATCTTTATATATTAAATTATTATAATTATTATAATCTTTATTTTATAGAGCACTTGTCAAAATCCACGCTACAAAGTGCTTTACAAAGATAAATTAAAACACTTCTTAAAATCATCGTGTTTTAAAAGAAAACTAAAAATCAATTTATTGTATAAAAAACAACACAATGTAAAAGGTAATAATGGAAAAATAACATTTTAAGAAATAATAATTAGGAAAAGCTAAGAATATTTTAACATCACTGACTAAGCGACCTGATGTCCTCAGGCAGAAAGTGCCTGCACTTTTCCAAGAAATTTCTAAGGACGACTTCCTAGATGGTTCTGTGTAACAAACCATCTGTTGGGTTCGTAAACATAGACGTGAACAAACATTTCAGTGCAAATTATTAACTTTAAGTGCAAATTACAAAATATTTAAGCTTTTTTTTTTAAATTCATGGTATAAGCTACACATTTTCACAAGTGGAGCAGGTACTTGAGGCCTACAGTCATGATAAATGAAAATTTAATATTCAAAAAACAAGCAAACATGAAAACTATAATGCAAAACTACTAAATTCCATTAATTGTATCACATATCGCAACTGCAATCTCAGTCAAAATAATCGCAATAAGACTTTTTTACCGAATATGTTCAGGTCAAATGCATTTTGGACCAGGCCTGATCCTTTTGGATTTCGTAATCTTAGGTTTTAATTAATTCATAATGGCTGGATTTCTACATGTCTGTTTCAGATTAGGTCCAAATTTTGGAACTATATGAAGACCTCGAATCTGTAATGTTTATTATAATTGTTACCTGGTGAAAACATGGCAGGGGCTCGACCCGCGATGGCGTCCTGTCTCTTTTTGGCGAAGTCAGAGATCCTCCAGACAAAGACACCATCAAAGGTGGTGGCAGACATTTCTCTCAGCCGACCCTCCATCTCTGCAACTGTCAGGTCTTTCAGCCCCACCGTCCTCTCCAACTGTCGCACCTGAGAAGTAAACACACACACGGTGCCTTAACGAGTGCCCAAAGTCTTCATTAAGATATGGCTCATGGACCTAAGTTTTTGGTATTGTTAGGTCGTAAATTGCAGTAAAGGTTCAGTCTAATTCTAGTTGTACCTTGTTACTGAGAGCCTCAATCTTGTCCTGGTCCAGTTTGTGCTGACGGTTGCTGGCCTCCATGGTGGTGGCGAACCTCTCCACCTCTCTGTTCAGGACACACACCACATTCTCAAACGTGCCGGATTTAACTTCGAGCTCCGTACACCTGCGACCCAGCTCGGCCACCTTCGTCTTCTCGCTGTGGAGCTGCAGCTCCAGCGCTGCACCCACTGAGCTGGGCAGGGGCGTGAAGGAGGTAGACACGGACAGAGTGGGAGCCAGAGTGGGAGGCGGAGGGAGAGGAGCTGAAGCAGGTGGACCGGGGGGACCGGAGCTGGAGGATGAGGAGGAGGCGGCGGCGGCGGCTCCCTGCACGGGAGGCCCAGAGGAGGTGGTGCTAAGCTGGGAGACTCTGGCCTCGAGCTCCCTGAGGGACTGTTGGAGCTCCACCAGTTTGTGTCCGGCGAGTTCCAGTCCCTGGGGCTGCAGGCCCTCCATGCTCACCTTCATGCCCATAATGTAGTGCAGCAGCAGGTTGAGGTGCTCATAGGCGTAGGCGCGCTCATGGTCATGAATCTTTTCTTTTTCCACCTACAAGAGGGGAGGAACATGAAACAGAAACAACAAATTCAAGCGCTCTGACCTGCCGTATAAAAAGGGACTGAAGGAAAGTTATTGGTGCAGGGAGGAGTTAAATGTCATATTTCTCATTTAGATATCAAAACAACAAACAATTCTGAAGCATATTTACAGTATGTAACTTAAATCAACTTGAATAATTTTTAATCAAGTATTGATAATTATTGTGGAGTGGGGGTGTCTGAACTTTTTTTTTCAGGCTAAATACATCTATCTTATTCTATATATAATGAATTAAATATATATGCATAGTTGCTGCTACAGTTTGATGAATAAGGCACATATGTTTTACATACTTCGGTGTATATATTTCTGTTATAATAATGCTATATTGTTTTTGTTATTGTAGTAGAATGTACATTACATACTATTCTATCTGTTTGAATACCTTATTTGTACTTTGTGTTTTTCTTTTTTCTATAATTTATGCTTATATATTTGCAAAAATATATGAAATAGTAATAACAAGAAGGGACTTAAGTGTAAAAACAATGATTTTTGAAATAGCTGTTAGAAGAAATCAAAATGAAAGCCGCCATATTTCTTCAGACTATAGAGATATTTTTGGGGGCTTTTCATGCCTTTGTCCTGAAGACAGGAATGTGGGGAGAGAGAGAGAATGACATGCAGCAAAGGGCCATATGCTGGAACCCACAGCCGCTGCAGAGGACTGACAGCCTCAGTACATGAGGTGCACAGTCTACCACTTCAACCACTTTTTTTATGTTTTTGACAATAAATGTCACAGGCAAAGAATTTATCCACAGTGAGAAAAGACAACCCTCCCATCAGCAAAAAGAACCCTTCTCCTCTGACATCTTCTTCAACCCTGATAATTTTCATACAGTCGCTAATCTGAAAGTGTGCAAAAGTAAGGTACTTACAGACATATCGCATCCCACAACATGAAATCGACACGGTGTTCTGAATTTGCTGCAGAACTTAATATGGTCCACATACTGGGGGAAAAAAAGCAATAAAAAGTATTATTAGCAAACTTAGCATATGAGCTAATCTTCTCCTCTCAGTTATTATCTTTACATTCGAGTTCACAGAGCTGAACATTCTGAAAAACAACCTAGAAAGGGTTCAGAAGATATTTACAGAATCTTAAAATGTTCTTTAAACCATCTAGATGACAGAATATTTCATGTGTTGCACATTAAAAGGATGGTTTGGGTTTTTTTTTAAAGTTATGTGAGGTACTTACCTATAGACAGTGTATTACCCCAGTTTGGAGAAGCAGCAGGAGTACTTGTGTAGGAAGCCAAGCAATGTACTGCTGCAGACAGGAAAAGCTGCTGACCCTGCTGATCCACAGCAGTACATTGCTCAGCTTGGGGGAGTCTCCATCGCCATCTACTGTAGGTAATACACTAACTATGGATAAATACCTCATACAATCCCACCTCAGAAACTAATTACAGTTATACAGTAATTAATTATTTTATATTTTTATACAAAAATAGCACCTTTATAGTACTGACTGCCTGGACAGAAATAGAATAACATCTTAGGAAACAGGTTAAACTCTTTTTTTTTTTAAATCTTTCTATCTTGAAAGAATGTTTTTTTATCCAGATAGTTAGAGGAGTATTTGAAGAACAGCGGTAAGTGTTTTTCAAGGATTTCCAAGTTTATGTTTTTCAGGAAGAACACACTCAGCTCTGTGACTTTTATGCAATCACATCACATGAGAGGCACACACTGGGGACAAGCAGCTACACGGGACTGTGTCCTTTTTCTTGCAACAAAATGTTTCCATCTTGTCCTCGTGTTGTTTTAACAGATTCACCTTTTCTCTGGGTATTTTCTTCTTGGCACAGCCTTCACAGATCATCGGGTACTTGGGGCAGATCTCATCATGTGCCTGAAATAAAAAAAAGGAGTTCCTTTTAAAGACGCACAAAGACCTGCTGTGATGTGATGGGCTGCACCAGGCCCAGACAGGCCTCTCAGCATCCTAACAGGTCTAAATAAATCATGTCTAACCTTGATGTTCTTGAAGTGGAATGGTTCCTTGCAGTACTTGCAGTTGAGTGTTCTCTCCGGGCACTCTCGCTCGTTATGGCGCTCCTGTTCGTTGAAGCGGATTCGTTCGTTGCAGGACGGGCACGGGATGATCATGAACTCACACTTCCCCTCGTGGTTCAGCTGTTAAAGAGTAGAGCTTAAGTTGTCGTGGCAACCTCCTGTCTATATACTGTACATACAAAGCAGGGTCATAGGAGTGTCACAAAGAAAGAATTAATCTGTAAAAGAAAATAAAGAAAAGAAGTAAAAGAAAATAAATGTGGAAATGTCAATAGGCATAAATCAAAGAATAAATGAGTAAATTTAATATAAAAATTTAAATAAATAAATAAAAACATAAAGAGTAAATAAAAGAATGATATATATAATAATAAATAAGTAATTCTGATTATTGTTTATTTAGTTAGTTAGTTAATTATTTTATTTATGTATCCTGGAGGGATTCATGTGTTCATTCAATGAAAAACAATAGAGAAAAAAAATATAAAGATGAATCAATTTTTAAAAATATATAGAAAGAAAGATTTATTTAACTGCATAAAATCCAGATAAATAAATGTTTATTTATTTCTGTGTATGTTTTTATATTTTTGAAAATATATCTTTATTCATTAATTTTAAATTACTTTTTAAATGTTTTTCTTTTTTTTTCAATTACAGTAATAGTAGTAGTAGCAGAAGTAGTATTGGAAAAATAAACAAATGAGAAATATAAAAATAAATTTAAAAATATGCAGGAAAATTCAAGTAATTTATGAGCAAAAAATTCATGTGCAAAATAAATAAATAAATACTGAAATAAATTGAGAAAAAATTGTGAAAATAAATGGAAACATAATTATACATATATAATTCTAATTGTTCTTTTATATTTTGTTACTTGTCTTTATATTGCTTGCACATTCTTATTCTTTTACAGATTTATTTTTTATGGCACTCCTATGACTTTATACAAGCTAATCAAATTACTTTATAAACTATCAGATAAAATGGCACATTTTTGGTCCATCTAAACACAATAAAAACACAACAATATGTACCAATCAAAACAAACTGTAAAGCAAAAGAGTAATTACGACAGTAGGTGAAAGCTCAGCTCACCTCGTACTCTTTAATTGTGCCTTTCCAAGTGCAGCTTTCATTGATACAAACAGCTGAAAGGTGCTCGACTTCCCTCCGAACCGCGTTGTCTGGAAACGCCTGAGAAAACAGGAGAAAACAAAAGGATTTGCTGTGTCATTATGAAGAAAGTTGTATATTCAACATATAAGTGCTTCTTTGTTTTTATTTTTCTTATCAGAGTGTACGATCAGCTGAATTCCCGTCAGCGTGAGCATGTGTTTTCAGGAGTGCACTGAGAAGAGGAAGAACCATGAACAGCAACATTTGTCCTGCGTGTCTGCTCACAAATAAAGTATGAGGCAGCTTTTTCTCTTCTGGTCTGAACAAGTCCTCAAAGACAAAACTATGGCTGCAGGTCAGTGAGCCGTAAGTACAAGGCAAGTTCACTCTCATCCATTATTACAAGGAATGAAAGACTTTTCTTGTCCAGTTTGCACATGTTTATAGGAGAAAAATTACAAACATCTGGAATTATTATACAAAGAGGCAGACAATCTGTTATACTGTGTGGAGACGTCAGAATGAAACTGAAAGTGAGTCTGAAAAGAACTGAGACTGTTTCACTTTGTAACTTTTGTTTTTCAATGTTGCTATTCAAATCAAGTTTTTAGTATTTAAATGCATATTCTAAGTTGCTGAAACAATTAATCCTCTACTTCCAGCTACTCAAATGAGAGGATTAGCTGCATTTCTTTACTTTATCAAGAAATTTACTTTTATTCAACAAAATTTCCAATTCAAGAAGATTCTTACGTGGATAAAAATACTTAAATACTCACACATCCTTGTTTCAAAATCGATGTAGGCTCCTCAAAAATATCCTCTTTAATGCAGGCACTGCATTTCTGGGGTCCATTACTGCAAGATGAAACAACATAATACACACAACTGATATACTGCAAAACCAAAATAAGCACAAATCAGGGTCACGGGAGATTTTATTTGGGTCGCCAAATAAATAAAAGGAAGAACGAAATGAAGAAAATCTGCAAATTTAAGGTTTATATTTACAGGACACCTTTTTATTAAGCATTTAAAATGTGCATATTGTTTTTTTTTTTCTGATGAGAAGAAATAAAAACAAAGAGCCTAGATGCATTTATTTCTCATTTATAAAATATTTAAAATGTGTTATATGTTTTCAATAACATGCTTCAAGATAATATAGTAGTAAAATATACAGCTGCACAATTAATTGAAATTTTATTGAAATCGCAACATGGCTTTCTGCAATTTTCAGTATGTGTTAAAGGCAAAATGTGTGCAAAAAAATCTTAATTTTGCACAAATCACGCCATAGTCTTTTTAAACACATTTTTCAATCAAAATAAGAATAATAATGTAAAAATTATCATTACTCCGAGCATCACAAATCATATCGCAATTGTAATATCAGTCAAAATAATTGCAATTAGATATTTTTTCAGAATCGCTCAGCCCAAGTAAAAAATGATCAAGAATGTTAATTTATGCACAAATGAACTCTTGTTGAGATTTATTGATAAGGCCTATAGTAAATTGGGTCACAACGCTTTTTGAAAGGTGGGTCCACCCTCCAAAAAAAGTTTGGGAAACACTGTTTTAGATAACTTTATTCACAATGACGGTATAGAAAATGATACCTGTGGGATTTCTAAATACCCCAGTATACTTTTATACCATGATACCACCCGAGCCTATTCTGAGGTCGACTCTTCATGTTTTCGTCCCTCACCTGACAGTCCTGTTGAAGCAGTAGGAACAGAAGCGATGTCCACACTGGGCCTGAAACGGTCGTCTCAGGATGTTGTGGCAGCAGTTGCACAGGTGCTTGTCCTCCAGCTTGTTGCCCAGGATCTTCTTGGGGAAGCCGGGCTTGTTGCTCTCCATGGAGGACGGAGGGGACGGTTCCTGTGTGGCCATGGTGTCTGTTCACACGTCACACCTGGAGAACACAGAACCAAGACATGAAGAAAATCAACAGTTAGAGAGAGAGGAGAGCTGATGTGACTGTCTCATCATGGTGGCAGAGCATCACCAGGCCCACACCCTTTGTTTACATTCCCACTCTGCATCCATGGCTCCTTGTGCTTCACTTCAAACTGACGATGAGGATGATGATGCTCTGATTCTAGCTCAGCCTACCCTTAGAGGATGCTGACAGATCGCACCTCCATTGTCTCTCCTCCTGCCTCCTCCTCCTCCTCCTCCTGCCTCCTCCTTGTCGCTGTTGCTAAGCTATCAGCATCCTTTAGTCAGAAGTGGTACCCAGCACGCCGCCACGCCCCTTTTTTAACCTCAGCACCGTTAACTGGAGACGCTTTTTGCAGATGTTTGTCTCCAGCTGCAGAGTTTACACTCACCAGCAGGTTTTTTTTTAGTTTTTTTTTTTTTTTTTTTTTTTTTTTAGTCTACACTGTCATCGCGTGCACGGGCTGTCAGATCACCTCTCGTGCTCGCAGGTCGTCGCTCGCGCTCTGTGCCGATGGTAACTGTAGTTTTTTTTGTTTCACAGCCGACGTGTGGACGTGTTTTCTTCAGCGTTAGCCACATAATCCAGATGTGGTCCCCAAAAAGCGACGACGGCTGCTGCTGCTGCTGCTGCTGGGCTGTTATTGTCCAATATCGCCATTGCACTTCCAGACTGGGTGTTACGTCATGCAAGGGGAGGGGGAGAGAGGTGGGAGGTAGGGGAGGTGGTGGCGGTGGGGGGGCAGGACACGGGTTGATGGGCAGACGAGATGTGGAGGCGAGCATGTGATTGGTCCACAGCTCAGGAGTGGGCGGGCCGCTTTGTTGTGGAAGAAGTACAATAAACATCCACAGAACTGATGCTAAAAATGCACATTAAAGGCGTTTGTTTGCACCTGCCTCTTTATGTGTGATTTTCATCTTTTGTTAAGAACATTATTTATCTTATACTTATGCATATGTAGTTTCAATAAATAATAATAATAATAATAATAATAATAATAATAATAATAATAATGTCAGATAAATCTGATATTTTACTGCATTAAATAGAAACTCTTCCATCATGCATTTCATCACTGAAATGTTGGAATGATTTGTAAACAAACGCAGAATAAATATAATACAGCATTTAAGCTCTTTTAGTGTGAAATACACATTTATGGGTTCAGAATTATCTTGGTTTCTTCATCTAATAGTTGTCTTCCTCTGCATACTGTATCTCGCTGTCTGAACCTGCTTTACCAGCAGGTAAAGGTGTAACTAATTTTAATTACTTTTACATTGCTAGTTGTTTAATTTCTCCATTTATTTCATATTGACCTATAATAATGCATTATATTTTCATAAATATATAAATATAATATTCTCTTTTTTTATTTTGAATTACTATGAATCTGCAATGCAACTTAAATAAATGTAGTGGAGTAAAAAGTACAATATTTCCCTCTGAAATGTTGTAGGGTGGAAGTAAAACACAATTACCTCAATTAAGTACCATTTTCAATTTATAACTTACATTTTTACATAGTAATATTAGTTCTTTTTCATAAGTAAAGGAGAGCAACACTTGCTGGACCAACGGTGGTTGTGTAGAGCATTTTATTTGTGACATAATAAGTGTAGTAGTCAAATACTGTAGCAGAATAAAAAGAACAATATTTACCTCTGAAATGTAGTGGAGTTGATGTATAAAAGGAAGTACTAAAGTTAAGTATAAATACCTCCATATTTTGTTTAAATGCTTGAATAAATGTTCTCTACTGCTGTTTTTCAGCTTCCAAACATAAATATGGTCTGTGTTGTGGTTCGGTCTTTCTTCTCTATCTGGTCCTCTTCACTCCCACTCTGTGCTGGTGACTCATTCTATGGGTTTTTTTTCAGCTCCTAATTTTTTCTTTCTGTGTCATTTTTTGAAAATATTTGTGTGGCTTTATGTGAACGCTTGTGCATTAAACAGTCTGGAATAAAACAACTCAACACATAGTTTATCACGTAGTTTTCAATGAAGACATGTGACATACATCATCTGTGTTGTTTTCATGTCAGAACACAGAATATGGACAGTTTTTATGTAATGGAGGACAAGGTGCAGGTATGACTCAAGCGAACTATAAATGAGTAAATTATTTATTAACCACTTATAAAGTAAACAGTTACAACTCATAGACTCTCAGTGGTGGCAAGTAACTAAGTACATTTACTCAAATTGTGTATTTAAGTAAAACTTTGGTGTACTTTTATCCTGGTTCGAATTATTTTATTTTCTGTACATTACTGTTCCTGAAATATGTAATAATAGTAAAAAAAAAAATAAAATGTTGATTCTCTTATTAATTTCCAAACATGTAAAAAAAAAAAAAAAATTGCATTTGTGCAATATATTTATATAATTTTGGGGCTTTTATGCTCTTAATTTATAGGACAGTTGAAGATATGACAGGAAAGGGGGAGAGAAATGACAAACAAAGGGCCGAAGGCTGGAGTTGAACCCATGGCCACTGCAGAGGACTCACATCCTCTGTCTTATTTTTACTGTATTTCTATGCTCCTGTAAAGCACTCTGCATTGCCTTGTGTGTGAGTGGTTTAAGCGAAGTGTAAATGGCATGAAACCTGTTATGACCCTCATTTGTTATCATGTTATGTAATCATGATCGAGCCTCAGTGTCCTGAGAGTCGTTTGCATAAATTTGTTTATGTTCTGCAGGTGAGTCAGCTGAGGTCAGCATTATGTAAGAAAAACCTGCTGGACAAATTAAAAAGTGAAGTTCAAACAAGCCAGACAGACATTTATTCCAGGACTGTGACAGATGAAATAGTTAAAGGCACAGTCTGTGAACGAAATGTAAACAAAACGGTTGAACACACCATCAGAGTCAAAAACACAAAAGATTGAAATGCACTCGATAGCAAATGTTCTCTGATGTTCTCGAGGGTAAAAACACGTGAAAAACATGACAGATTTTTAAGTGATCATAAGCTGAGAAGCTCTTCATTTGTAGAAATGAATAACCCTGTAATTTATGCTACAGTCTGGGCCACATTTACAATAAAAACACCCATTAAAGTCTAGTCTTATAGCCCTGACAGCCCCATTTCTATCTTTAGATACCACACAAAGGATTTGCCTATAAATGTAGTCAAAAGACATTTTACAAACATCGCCAGCTGAGTGATTTATATACATTACATAAATATAATTTATTGCCACTTTGATTCTAACTAAAAAACAACATATGAAGAGCACAAGTTGACCTTTTAAGAAATGTTTGGGAACATTGAACCTTTGGACCTTAAAAGTCCCACTCTTGTGAAATGCAAAATAAAAGCTCTCAGATAAATACCACATACATGCTTAAAGTTGCTCTTCACTAACACTAACAGGCTACTTCAGTTACCCTCCAGCACAACAGTTTGTTCAGAAAAAGTCCTGAGTGAGTAAAGGGGGAAAGAAGCCATTATTGCACAATTTAAATTAAAGTTCACATATCTTTTTTTTTTTAAAAAGATCTCTGTGTGAGCCATCCACACTTTGGCAACAGATCCATCAACAAGTCTGATCACTGCATTTCTAATAACAGGTGAAGCTTCTGTCCGGACAGGCCGACAGACATCAGTCTTCTTTTTATGTCTCTTCAAGTAGCTTCCGCAGGTTTCTTTGTATCTAGGATTTAAAAAACAAGAAATTAAGTCATCAAAAAACCATGCAAAGTGAAACACATTAACTATACACTCCTGCAGATACTTCCATAAATGTTATAGAATTGGGAAGATATATTTCAGATTTTAATTAACACAAATGAATCCTTCACACATCTATTAGATGAGACAAGTGTGTAAGAGCGGAGCGAGTAGTCCAAAAAGTTGCAAAAGAACTCCTGCACACTGTCTCACTTGCAATATAACAGTTATTTGTGACGTTTCAGTACTAGACCCTCATCAGACAAACAGTTTGTGTCAGTGAGTCTTAAATAGGGAGTGGCTGTCAGTCTGCAACCAATCAAATTACCCAAGTGCAAAAAAGGCACAAAATTATTAGTGGGTTATTAAACACACTATAATAGCCAAAACAGAGTTAGGGTTAAATATATGGTTAAATATAACAATTTAAGCTAAAAAATACTGTTTAAATTATTGTAAAAAAAAAACAAAAAAAAAACCACTGGCAAAAGTAACTATATATTTAGTATATTTAGCAAGCAATGACCTCCTGGAGTTTTATCATCATAGTATCAGGCAACCAGCAGAGAATCCAACTGTATGTTTTACGCTTCAGTTTTTGTACAGATTAAATGATATAGATGTGATGTATTAACCAGTGAGGTTCAGAAGTGCTGGTAGGTGGTTTGATTTATCCTTGGATGGAGTCAGGCCAACTATTTCCACTTGTTTCCAGTCTTCATGCTAACCTAATCTGACCGTCTGCTTGCTCTGGCTTCGTTGTAAAGACATGAGAGTGGCAGACAGACACGTGTACTTTATTGGCTGCAAACTGGGAAATTTTTGTAAATGTACGTGCGCCGCCCGGGAATCGAACCCGGGTCACAAGAATGGGAATCTTGCATGATACCACTACACCAACGGCGCTGGTATAAGGACTAAGAAAGCAACCTAGTGTATTTCTCAAAAACCATAAAAGTTATTAATATCTTTTCTGGAACTGAGCCTCCATGATGGTGCAAATTTAAATTTCTTTGTGCAGCTTACTTTTAGTCAGAGATCTCCCCCTCTATGGCTCGACAATTTTTACCAGTATGCAAATCAGTCTAATATCTGATATGATGTGTAACAGGCAGATTCAGGCAGCAAGCAGGGGAAAAAATAACTAAAAATAAAATAAAGAGATATTTCAGTGACCATGAAAACTGGACCAACCTTTTCTAGCTTGAACAAGTTGGTGGACAGTTCTCCATAGATCTCAGCATTTATTTCACTCTGGGACCTGTGGCTCACAGCATTTCTGCAACAATATTCACAATAAATCATTAACAAAATAATGTGTGATGTTGCTCTACCAAAAGGCACAGAACAGCATGACTACTACCTGAAGGAATATCAGGAGGAGAACGCTCTATAAATTTAAATGTTCTCAATAAACTAGCTCTTACTCATTACGAATATGTTCTCCCATCGACACCAGCGAGTTCAAACGATGCTCGAGAGCCACGATCTTGAAAGCCATGTAACAGGAGGACAGGACGAGAACACTAACTCTGTGAAGAAACACAAACACAGTGACATATAAACACCAACCACACAGAACAATCGCTAACACGCCCAAATAATAGAAAATATCTTGTTGGGGAAATCTAACTATTGTCTAGTCAGAGCACTCTGGCTTCTCATGTTGCACATAATTAAAGGTAACTCACAAAAACAAATAGATCAGGAGGATGGCGTGCAACGACATGGACTGTGGGGATTTGTCTTTGACCGTGACTCCCTGGGTTGGTTTAGCAGACCCTGCAATGAAAAACAAAAAGAGATTTATCGATTTAGTAGATACTAGGTGAAATGAACTTTTTTTTTAAATTAATGAGCTGCAACATTGAAGAAATATTAATTTTCACATGTTAGATGACAAAAATTGATACCACTCTCATTTCTGTTCAGTAAATGTGAAGCAGGTGCCAGGAGACAGTTAGTTTAAAGCATAAAGACTGGAAACAATGGGAGACAGCACTCCTAGCTCTGTCCAGAGGCTACCAGCACGTGAAAAGCTGACTAATTAACACGTTATTTATCATTATCTTGTTTGTTTAATATGTACAAAAGCTGACATGTTGTGATTTGACAAAGGGGTTATAAATGTTTTAGACATTGTTTCCTCCCTGTTCATGCTAAGCTAAGCTAAGCTAACCAGTTGCTGGCAGTAACTTCATTTTTACAGTATAGACATGTGAGAGGCATCAATCTTCTCATTTAACTCAGCAAGAAACAGAGTAGGGTTTGGCAATATGAAAATATATAATGTGCAATGAGTTGGTTTGCAGTGACGTCTCGCCAACTGTGGCCTCAATCAGTCTCAATCAGCCCTCAGTAATTTTGTAGCATCTAACCGAATCTCTGTGGTTTGAAGTTTCGTTTCTCTCCTGTGTCGCTGTTTGTACTTTCAGGTATCTGCTTTTTTTCCCTTTTTTTTTTTTACTGTTCTGTGTACAACATTTCCTGATTTTGCTGCTTCATCTTAAAAAAATAAAAAGGAACTTTTATTGTGAGTAATTCAATAGAAATTAGGTTATTATTCGCTGTTTTACAGCTGCTCAACTCGAGCTAAGCTCGTCTTCAGACAAAAGACACGCCTTCAAGCAGGTTGCTGTGTTGTAATGGAGATTAAAAGTCCTGCTGTGCTGGGCTGAGTTGAAGTCAAGCCAGCATGTAGATAGATAGATAGATAGATAGTACTTTATTGATCCCAAACTGGGAAATTCTTGCGTTACAGCAGCTGTCTTCACACAGACAGAAAAACAGGTCAAGAAAAAAATTAAATATATAAGAAAAGTGGCCATATATACATAAGATTAAAATATACAAAGTACTATATTGAGTGTACAGAATATACACTATGTATGTATTGGAAAGGGTTACTGGTGTGCATGTGGAGAGAGGCTGCTTGCAACCAAGCAATCAGATGACGAGTGGTGTGGCTCTGTGCCTACAAATAAAGAAAAGTTGAGCATATTTGAACATTTATGCGTGTCTATAAAGCACTATTAAAACGAGATATGCAGCGCAAGTGAGGAGCGCACCCTAGGTGCATCATACCATGAGAAAGCAATGTTTTTACAGCTCGGTGTGATCATCTCTTTAGTGTCTACTTGGGGCAGGCAATAAAGCAATACTTGCAATCTTACAAATCCAGCTGGGTTGCAAGGTAATGTGATTTCGGCAGCAGGACTGCTTGCCACGTTCTTATGTGATATGACTTCATTTGGTGGCAGCAATGCATCTCGAAGCTGGTTTTCCAACCACCACAGGTGACAAGAAAACATGGGATGTGGAGAGGGAAATTGCAGGCTAAAAATGTTTATTTTAAACCAAATTTACATTAAAATTTCTATATTGTGATATATAGTGTTTAGCCATATTTTAGCTCTATTACCCACCCACTCATGAGCCCAAATTTTGATCTATTCTTTTAAATATACAGGATTATAACTGATATTTCAATTGAATCTACATGTCCTCAGGGAAACACTGTAACCCAAAACTACAGAAGTATTAACAAAGCTTCTTTTTGTTCAGAGATCTGGTGTCAAACTACCGTTCTTGAGAGCAGCTCCGTGTTTTTGGCTTGGAGTCTGGAGGTGAATGTCTGCGTGGACTGAAACCTCTCCGCTCTTCACTGCACTTAGAAATGTGTCCTGCAGGCCGGGGAAGTCTGCTCAAATAAAACAAAAAACATGTGACTCCCTGTGAGTAAATATTATTATAAAAGCACAACACCCCAACAGACCAACAACATCTGCTCTATGTTAGCTTAGAAGATTAAAAACAAAAAATACTGACATAAACAATACGCAGACAATGTTATTCATCGTTCAATGGGATCATCACTGTTTTCGTTCTAGCCGTCTGTGCTATAACAAAGGCTCAATGGGTCATATCATATTTCACTTGGATTGACTCCAGATATTTGCAAACCAAAGACTA
>JAJHUR010136459.1:19579-52500 GCA_027495735.1 Lutjanus campechanus
TTTTTTCCCCTTTTTTTTTTTTACTGTTCCGTGTACAGCATTTCCTGATTTTGCTGCCTCATCTTAAAAAAAAAATAAAAAGGAACTTTTATTGTGAGTAATTCAATAGAAATTAGGTTATTATTCGCTGTTTTACAGCTGCTCAACTCGAGCTAAGCTCGTCTTCAGATAAAAGACACGCCTTCAAGCAGGTTGTTGTGTTGTAATGGAGATTAAAAGTCCTGCTGTGCTGGGCTGAGTTGAAGTCAAGCCAGCATGTATTGGAAAGGGTTACTGGTGTGCATGTGGAGAGAGGCTGCTTGCAACCAAGCAATCAGATGACGAGTGGTGTGGCTCTGTGCCTACAAATAAAGAAAAGTTGAGCATATTTGAACATTTATGCATGTCTTTAAAGCACTATTAAAACGAGATATGCAGCGCAAGTGAGGAGCGCACCCTAGGTGCATCATACCATGAGAAAGCAATGTTTTTACACCTCGGTGTGATCATCTCTTTAGTGTCTACTTGGGGCAGGCAATAAAACAATACTTGCAATCTTACAAATCCAGCTGGGTTGCAAGGTAATGTGATTTCGGCAGCAGGACTGCTTGCCACGTTCTTATGTGATATGACTTCATTTGGTGGCAGCAATGCATCTCGAAGCTGGTTTTCCAACCACCACAGGTGACAAGAAAACATGGGATGTGAGAGAGGGAAATTGCAGGCTAAAAATGTTTATTTTAAACCAAATTTACATTAAAATTTCTATATTGTGATATATAGTGTTTAGCCATATTTTAGCTCTATTACCCACCCACTCATGAGCCCAAATTTTGATCTATTCTTTTAAATATACAGGATTATAACTGATATTTCAATTGAATCTACATGTCCTCAGGGAAACACTGTAACCCAAAACTACAGAAGTATTAACAAAGCTTCTTTTTGTTCAGAGATCTGGTGTCAAACTACCGTTCTTGAGAGCAGCTCCGTGTTTTTGGCTTGGAGTCTGGAGGTGAATGTCTGCGTGGACTGAAACCTCTCCGCTCTTCACTGCACTTAGAAATGTGTCCTGCAGGCCGGGGAAGTCTGCTCAAATAAACAGACAAAACATGTGACTCCCTGTGAGTAAATATTATTTTAAAAACACAACACCGCGACAGACCAACAACATCTGCTCTATGTTAGCTTAGAAGATTAAAAACAAAAAATACTGACATAAACAATACGCAGACAATGTTATTCATCGTTCAATGGGATCATCACTGTTTTCGTGCTAGCCGTCTGTGCTATAACAAAGGCTCAATGGGTCATATCATATTTCACTTGGATTGACTCCAGATATTTGCAAACCAAAGACTATCGGAGCCACAGTGACACCTGACACGCTGAGCATTTAAAAACTCAAAGCGTGTAAAGCAGATTAGAGTAATCGCTTTGTACTGGGTAGAAGTATACACAATAGGTTGAGGATGGAACACTTACCACTTATTTTGTCATAATCTGGAGTTTGAGAGCCGGAGCTGCTGCTCTCCATCATCTCCTGCCGTCTTTGTTGCACGACCCCGTCGAGGTCCGAGAAGTCTCTGGAAAAGTCCTGCGGTGCACATACAGGAAAATATACAATAGATACCACATACAGAGTGGGTGTTGTATAACATGAGAACAAGGTGTTTCTATAGATCTTTTATCACAGTGGAACATATAAATAAATAAACACGCCCCGCACAAAAACACAGAACAGACCGCTGACTGACCAGAGGAAGAGACGATGGGCATTTCACTCTGAAGCTGTTTTCACAGGAGGAAGTTACGGGGCTGTTACACGTCTTATCCACCTGGAATGACAGAGCGCACACATTAAAACGTAGAGGAAAAAGTTTTCCTCCCTTTAAAGCAGCATTAATATGTTTATTTTTCCACTTCACAGCAGCAGAACAGGCTATAAACACATCACTGAAATATTATCACCTTATAAAGTTGTTCAACAGCTACAGAAATCCAACCTCCACTGTCCACCCTCACCCTAACATCAGCTTTCAATTGGTTGTGTTTCTGGCCACTTGACGACTCTCCCTTTAGCTCCGTTTTGGTCTCCATCTCCTCCTGAGGGAAAAATCTGTCCCTTTAGCAGCTGAATGGTCCACTAGCTTATGGTATGCTAAGCTAAGCTAACCGGCTGCTTGCTGTAGCTCAGCATATTCATATTTAGTATACAGACATGAGACCTGCATTAATCATTTCAAGTTTGCAGCTTACATAAGTTTATCATTTGGCACATACACAACGCTGAAATATGATCACCTTACGAGGTTGTTATGGCCGTTTGGTTGCTGTACGTCCTGTGTCCATTTAGCTTTTTTGTTTTGTTTTGTTTTTTCTGAGCACCAGCGTCTTTTTTCAATTGTTCCCAATGAGGAAAGAGCGTATGCAGCGGCACGCAGCCACCTAATGAAAAGGCACTGCACCCAATGTCTTTTTTCCGATTCCACATTTTTTGTATAGCCGCTCCGACTGCTTCTAGTTGAAAATGTCTGAAATTTTCAGAGGCACTGGTTGTCGTCACTGTTGCTCCATTTCATGTAAGCAGTAATATATTAGATGGGGACTTGTTCTGTTCTTGTCTGTCTACGTGTCAGACAGAAAAACCGGCTGCTGGCTGTAGCCTTATATTTAGCATAAAAACATGAGGATTGTATCAGTCTTCTCATGTTTACTGCTAATGTGTGTCTTTAAACTGAGGTTTTGTACATTCATGAGAAAGACAAGTTTGGAAGCTGGAACAACCAGATCTTTAATATCAGTGCTTAAACGATGAATCAACTATCACAATAGTTGATTAATTTTTCATTTTCACCCCTGCCAAGGACATTATGTTTTCTGTGTCATTGTTTGTCTGTCTGTCAGCAGGATTATTGAACAACTACTGGCCCATTTTTGATTAAGCTTGGTGGAAGGGTGTCGGATCCAAAGTACAAGGCAGATACACAAATTATTTTTCACTTTCGTTAACACTGAGAGATTGGGCATTTGGCCTTGGTGGAGGTCTGGACTCTCCAAGTGCCCTTCTAGTTCATATAAGAACCTATTCTTACTTTCACCAGATGTTCACACGACAATTAAAAAATATTAGATTAAAATAGAGCTAATTTAAGCTTGCTTTGGACAAATATGTGTTTTAGAGAAGAGGATATTTACCTCCAGATGAATGCAGATGGACTTCAGAAATTTGAAGGTGGTGTTTCGAGAGAGGAAGGACACAAACACATGCTGGAAAACAAGATATTTAAGATCATTTTTATGTTTATGTCAAAGGGGAAAGAAAACTGTGACTACGTTTACATGCACACAATATGATACAGGTCATGTAAACAACATATTCTGTTTATATTTTCCTAATTAGGCCTTATTCTGAATGTAGAACTGTCCGATTAAGACATCTGGGAAATGTCAATACTATTCAGGTTTTAGGAGAATTCTTTGGACATGAATGCAGCACATTCGTGCATGCGTCTCAATTGCGGTTTTCGCTGCAGTTTGTGCCACACGGCCTCTTACGGTCAGCTCTGTGTGTTGTAAACAAATCAACAGTTTATGGAAGGGGAAACATGCCTACGTTTAAACATTATGAAAACTTGGCTTTGGCTGTGGTTTGGATATGAAATATAATATGAACATACTTGCCAGCCCTCTATATTCTCCCGTAAGAGACGCTTTTTCATTGCCCTCACAGTTTCCTCTTGGGGTCATAATTCTGCCACATTTCTCCTAATTTAGCGCAAATTTTCACTTTTTACATTTTTTTTTAATTTAATACCACTGCCAACAACACAGATACACCAAATGTTGTTTTGTTGTCATGCGGGTGATGCAGAAGAAGAAGAATTCCCTTTTTTTTTTTTTTTTACAAAACATTTTAAAGGAAAGGTGCAAAGTCTCTTGTGGCAGGGACAAAATGTGAATGAATGAAAAGGAATGAATGGATGTAAACTGAAGTATATTAGTTTATATCAGAGATTCACACAAGGCAAATCATTCTGTACACTTGCCTGAGAATTAAAAGTAAAATTACAATTATTTAATATGAAAATGCTGTTGCAGTGTACTTACTATTCCATTATTTGCATTCTTGAAAACTCACCAGAGTGCAGGAAACAAAGTGTATGAAAATTTTCTGGAGGAGGCCCTGCAGGCCCCACCTTTCTTTTTTTTTTTAAATCCTGCCTATTTTGGAGGTCTCAAGGTTTGCAAGAGTGAATTTGAGCCAAAGGACCTAAGTCATTATGTTAATCAGAGTATGCAAGGATGAAAGTAAACACAAAGTAAACAGCTCAGTAAGAATACTGTCTATTTTGGAGAAAGAGCAAAAAGCAGAATATTTTGTGCATGTGCATGCATGTTGTTCTTACCTGATAACTTTTAGTTTCAATCACCAGGGCATTTGGCACCAATAATGCAGTTTTAGTCTTTTTGATGAACGTCACAGACACCACAGGGATTGAAATCTGGTAATGAGAAAACACCGACATGTTACAGCAGAGAATCCAGCCATAAATAAAACATGAACTGACACTGAACTCAGATAATAATTTGCTTATTACAGTGACAGTGTCACACCTTGGTGTCCCTGCCAAAGACTTTGGAGTGGAAACAGATCCAGTTGTCAGAGACGAACATTTTGCCCTGATATAAAATGTCTCTCTGCAGAGCACAAGTGTAACCTGTTGGCACAAAAAGTAGATTAACAATCTAACATTTCTTTGCTGCTCATGTTCACGCGAAAAGAGAATCTGAAACTTACTTTGCTTGAGCAACTCGTCTTTGCTGACATCCTTGAATAACTTGTGATACTGAGCATTTGTCTTTGATAACTGAAAAGAAAGGAAGAGACATTTGTTTTGTGAGAAAAATGCAAAATCATGTTGAATTTGAACAGAGTTAGGTGAAAATGGTTGGATCAGATTGTGTCCCCTACGTGGCTGGGCTGCGATGATTTCTTCCTCTCAAACTTTGTTTCACAGTCACTTGGACTCTGCGTGGGTGAAAGCTGCTCCACAGGTTTCAACCTGGCAAACATAGAGGTCAGTCAGTGTTTACATTTAAGTGGCGAGGTTACACCTGAGGAGAGGACGGTGAGGATTTATGAGTGATTCTAGGAGAGCTGCAGTTACAACTTTATAACTCATCATAAAACATGATTCATGCTCACTTCTACCGATTAACACAGAATAAATTATTAGTGATAAGTAAACATTCTTCATTTGTCTTTGCGTGGCATCAGCTGTGGTTGTATAAGTGCTGCTTACACAGCAACAGCAGAAACTATAAACAGCACTTTGGTCATGCAGGTGAGCAGTAGTCGGGTCGAATTACAGTGCTGTTAATGTCTACTGACAACTTAAAGAGATAGTTTTTATTGTTTGAAGTGGGGTTGTATGAGGTACTTATCTATAGTCAGTGTGTTACATACAGTGGATGGCGGTCGATTTTGGAGAAGCAGCAGGAGTCACTGTGAAGGAAGCTAAGAAATGTCCCTGCTGTGGACAGGGTCAGCAGCAAATGAATTTTAGCCATCTAAGAAAATCCATATCTTGCCACCCAACAACATTTTCTGACAGGAAACCACTGTGATGTAAATTATCGCTTTCTCTTGCTCAGCCAGACTCCATTAGGAAAATCAGTACTTATACCTCGCAGAACACAGTGGCTGTTGATCTACCGCTGCCTCGATTTGTTCATTTGTTTGTGTTATTGTGTGACTTTGGTGAATCCAAACAAATCTCTTAAGACACCAAAATTACATAATAACACCAACAAACTAACAGATCAAAGCAGTGGTAGACCTGAAACGCTGTGTGTTCTGCAAGGTTAAATTGCTGATTTTGTCAGTGGAGTTTGGTTGGTTCGGAGAGAGCGATATTTGGCTCATATAACAGTGGTTTCCCACCAAAAAAGGCTGTCTGAAAGCAAAGTAAAGCAATGAAAATATTCTAAATATAGTGTATATTTAAAAGGATACTGTTTTTTTAGGTGGAACCTTTTTTTTTAGGTGTCTAAAATATCCTTTGCTGCTGACCGTATCCACAGCATAACATTGCTTAGCTTCCTACACAGGTCCTCCTGCTGCTTCTCCACACTGAGGATCTACCAACTGCCACCTACTGTAGGTGATCTACTGACAATAGATAAATACCTCATACAAAATTACTCAGTCCAAAATTTGCAAGTTTAGATTCAGTAAGAATCAAGGAATCTACATTAAGTACACTTGTTTTAGTGTTGCAACGGTGTACCAACGTCACCAGTAAGCATTATTTTCATTGCTGATTGATTGAAACATTTTCATTTTCAAAGCCTGTAGTCAAAAATGTGCAATTCGTTACTTTTGTAACTGCATTTCTTAATTCAAAACTAATGTCCAACTTGTGTGGATTCTCTGTGTGTCTGTCCAACGGTTGCAGCAGTATACTAGTATGAAACTTCATGTTAATTTAATCATACCATGTTCATCATTATCTACAGTAATGAATTCAACAGTCTTAGCATTATTTTTTTTAAAAACCCTCAAATATATATAAAGTATTTTGTCTATGTATTTTGTATTTTGTGAAATTATAATGAAGTCTTTGTTCAAGCCCACAAAAAACTTTAAAACCCATGTAAGAGACAATAATAAAATAATAATTGTGTAATACCGATGTACCACGACATTTTCTGAGAGCCATCTCATACCACTGTATGACTCTTGTCATAGCACTTCAAAACATTTAGATTTAGTCGTTTTCAGGGGTACTTTTTTTTCAATATTGTCAATAATTTGATCAAGATAACTCTACATGTTTATTTTTGTACACGTGGACTCAATGAGAAGACCTTACAATAAAAAATTTAAATCTACCAATTATTTTCTTTCAGGTCAATTGTTAGAAAATTACGGCAGCATGTTGCTGCCGTGCCAGAAGAACAAAAATGGCCCAGTATCATGTTATAACATGAAAAGTTGATCGTTATAACTTAGATTTTTATACTGTCACATTAAACAAAACAATTTATCACATCGTAACATGAAACTAATCATGTTATTACAAGAAAAACAGTATGTTGGTATAACAAGAGAAGTGTCTTTTCTCACGTGATCAGTTTGTGTGTCATAATAACATGAAAATATCCTGTTATGTGAGAATGTTTTTTCCCCATTTTTCTAGCAATATGCTGCAGTAGAAAATAGTAAAAGAGTCAATCACAGTTTCTCAGAGTCCAATGTGACGTCTTCACGTCTTGTTTTGTCCAACCAACAGTCCAAAACTCAAAAATATTCCATTTTAAGTGATATAAAACAGGGAAAAGTGGCAAATCTCAGTTAGAAGATGGAACAGAAACAATTATTGTCCTTTTTTGCTTGAAAAATGACATAAACAAAACAAAAAAGTGCTGCTGATCGATTCATCGACTCATCCCTTCAGCTATATGTGCAGTTTATTAACCTGAGCAGGCACACACAGGACAACATGACCTTCCTCACCTCATGCTGGCTGGTTTCTTCCTGCTCTCTGAGGGCTCCAACTCTGTGTCCAGACACAGCTGGAGGTCTGCAGCTGAGCGTGCAGGTCTCCTCTGTCTCCTCTCACCTCCATTCTCCACCTCAGACCTGCACACATCACACAAGAACAGACTATTTTGTCCCTCCACCTGCACATGAATCACCTGCATTAGACCTTTAAACGTGTCACAACACATGAACTGTGCAGGAGTTCAGCTACCACTCATAACTAGAACATGATGTGAAAAGTTGTGTCATGATGCAAAGTAACCCCTCTATCTGCTCCTGTTCTGTGCCACGTATGAGTCTAAAGCAACTATTAAAAGTGAGCACAGCCCTTTAATTCAAAAAGGAGGATATACGTGTAAAAATAACCACAATGTACTGGGCCTGAATGGCTGGAAAGCAGACCGGGCCCTTCCTCTCCATCTTACTTACCGATTCCCTCGGGAGTCCTTGTTGGAAACTTGCTCCGGTGCGGATAATAACGGGGTCAGAGGTGCGTCCGCCTGCTCGGTCATCAGTACCATATTTTAAATATCATATTTTAGATGTCTCCCTCCATCGATTACAACTGTGGCCCTCACACAGTCCTCCAATACAGAAGCTTCAGGAAGCTTTGGCACGGAAAAGTTTAGGGAAAGATCGCTCGATGGAGCGAGCAGCAGCCCGACAGAGGAGAGGAGGAGCCGGGAAAGAGGAGGAGGAGCAGGGAACAACAGGGAGGAAGAAGCCTAGTGCTCCTGCTGCACTTCAAAATGACGACTTCTGTGTAACTGCCAGCAGAGACACATTATTCTCCTTTCTTTATATATAGGAGAATATAACTTTTCAAACACAGATAACTATTAAAGGAAGCGCGCACACGGTTGGTCTGTGCGTAAGATCTGTGCCTAATGAGCTCAACGCCGTCAAAAGTGCCTCAAGCACCGCTTACTAACTCTTTTCATAATACTTTTATTGCTGTTAGTGGACTTCCTCCCAGTGCAAAACTGATTTTCAAACTTCAGACATCAAACATGACAGAGTGTATTTGACACAGATCTCCAGCAGGGGGCAGCAGAGTCTAACTGATGTAATGTCTGGACTTCCAGGTGTGTTTCACCTCAGGTGACCGTGTAGACACAGCCGCTGCAACAAGTATTCAGATGCTTTTGTAGCAATCAGCAACACCACAGTGTGGAAAATAAACACAATTAAAAACCCTGCATTCAAAGTCTTACAAGCATATTATCTGCTAAATGTAATGGTAGAAAGTTATTTACTCAGGTACTATTTTGAGGTATTTGTACTTGAGAATTTCCTCTACTATACTGTTATAATGTTCTCATATTGTACTTTTTATTTTAGTATGTACTAAAATGCAATAATTTAGCATGTACTTTAATTTAATAACTTCAGTGACTTGCTAACAGTTAAATCAGTTACTACATATTCAGATTAATAATGCAAAATGTAATCAACAAATAGATTATGACTTTAAAATCATGCAGTAATTCAGTGGAATCAACTAATCTTTTACTCAAGTTAATCAGTCTTTAAATTTCTAGTATTTATTTTCAGAAGTCTTTTAACTTGAAATGAGTTGAGTTTAATCAGCTCTAAAGTTGGCATTGATCAATTAATAGTTTGGTTTGTAAAATGTTAGAAAATGGTGAAAAATGTTGATCAAGTTTTCAAAAGCCAAAGGTGACGTGTTATCAAGCATGAAGTTTGGTGTAGATTGGATCATTTATACTGAAGTTAAAGCACTTTCAAAACATCAAAATTCAACACCACACCATGGCTACGCACCCCCAGAAAACCATCACGGCGAGTTCAGGCACTCAGCAGACGCCAGCTGGCCTACAGGAGGCGCCGCTATTGCTATGCAATTGTATCTGCTCCTGCATATAGAGCTGCAAAATATTACAAAAAGGTGAACATGTCAGCAAGTCATTTTGTCAAATGTAATAATAATAAAGAATAAAGAAAAACAACTTGCAGTGCGTATAAAATGATGAACAAGACGTTTATAATATTTTTACTTGGTGAAAGAGTGCTGATGCTAAAAATGGAGCATTTTTTAAATCAACCTTAAGAGGAAACAAAGGGGAAAAACTGCGTAATGTTTTGGACTAATTCAAATACCATATTAGGCTGTGAAGCTTCCCTGTAGCCTGCAAGTCTCCTCAGTACATTCATATGTAAACAGATGTAAACAGTGTGTCCATGTTGGCAGGCAGTGGTGGAATGTACCTCAGTACATTTACTCATGTGCTGCTCTTAAGAACAATTCTGAGGTACTTTTACTTAATTTGATCATTTCTGTTTTCATTCTGCTGTTTTATTCTACAATCTTAGAGATACTTTATAGTTCTATTTAATCTGACAGTCAGCTTGACATGCCTGATATCTCATTTGAATCACTAGAATTTAAAACAAAGTTTCTTGGGTTTGAACAATGTTCGGCTGCACAGTGTGAGTTTGTTTCAGCCCAACTGCAAAGTCAAGTTGAGTTTCTATTTGATCTGTGAATCATGTTGAATTTAATAATGCAATATGCATAATGCACAATCACAAATACACTGTTAAATAAACTAATTAAAGATGGAAATTTCATCTTAAGATGCATTCAGAGTTCTTTATCTTTGCAAACTGCTCTCATTATAATCACATGGACCTTGCAAAGAAGCGAGCACTTGCTAATAATTGCATTTTTAATAGATTTTCACTAAAACATCTCCCTGGCTATCGTTATCTTTATATTATATTGACCAAGCTTGTTTTTGTCCTCCAAAATGCCACATAAAAAACTCCTGTTCAGAAAAAATTTGACCAAACCAGCTGAAATGTGCCAAATTTTCCAAAAACAATGAACAATGTCATATTTGTAAATGACATAGAATTTTATGTATTTATTCATTCAGTGTGTTTCTGTATTTGTATTTTAAGAATTTTATGTATATTCACTCAGTTTGTTTCTGTATTTGTATTTTAATTTTGTATTATTAAGGTCTGACACTTACACTTGAATTTTAAAAAGCTATTTCTTTAATATACATATTATTGTTTTAGCAGATGTTGAGCATTGAGCTCAATGACTTTTACAGACAAAAGAAGGAACGTTTGACTGAATATAGATTAAGTATTAAATGTACAAAAGCATGTACACATGTGTTAGATTGAGGTCAGATACCTGCACTCTACATAGGTAAAACCTGAAAATATCTGTGACTGATATGCCAGGACTATACATTTTTATGTATGTTTATTTATAAATGCCTTGAAATACTTTTATACTAAAGTGAATGTTGTCTGCATTTCCTTTCATCGTCCTCCAGGAGTCACTGTTGCAGCATTTAATAAAAACAACGGTGCAGGGGCCAAAAGACTTGTCAGAGTTCATTAAGTATCCAGGAGACAATGGCACAGCCAGCAATGCGAGCTAGCAGCTAGTTAGCCTGCCATTAATCATGGCTGACAGGGAACAAGGGGTTAAAGGTTGGAGAGCTGCCAGACACTCTGTTTTTATTCTGCTGACTTACTCACAGGAAAGACTGAAGAGCAGCGAGACCTGGAGAATTTGTTGTTTACTGGTTCACATCTACAAATAATGGTGAAGAAAAAAGTACTCGGATCTTTTATTTAAGTAAAATTAGCATAAATACTCTGTAAAAAACACTCTGTTACAAGTAAAAGTCATACAATTAGTCAAGTAAAAGTGCTTGTCGGGCCTTCCACAGGGTTAAATCATGTTATTGGAATATTTTTAAGATGATTCAACATGTCAGCAGCAAAATAATGTAACAGCTGGTGAAGGTGGAGCTCATTTAAACTACTTCATATACTGTTGGATAGTTTTATCTGTTGCAAAGTATCATATTTTATAAACTGAACAGGACTTGTTTGTAAAATCTGTGAAGTAATTACAGTCAGACACATATGGAGGAGTAAATATTCAATATTTCCCTCTGAAAGGTCGTGAAGTAGAATTATAAAGTCGCATAAAGTGAAATATGTGACCAGTAACAAAAAAAAAAAGAGGCATATTTTCATAATTACTATGATTCACCAACAATAATTAAAGTCAAAACAGTCATTACTGTTACAAATTTTCTCTTTCTTACTTGATCATGATATATATGTAAAAACTTTTAATAAATAAACAAATGTAACGCAGTATTTCTTTTTAAACTACCACACCCAGCGAGGCAAAGAGGATCCTCAGACTTTAAATTTAAGGAGTAGTTTGACATTTTAAGGATTAACTGCTTTCTTGTCCAGAGTGTAATTGGAAGATTGATACCACTCTAATGTCTGTATGCTAAATAAAAGAAGCTAGAGCCAGGATATGGTTAGCTTAGCTTAGCGTAACAAATGGAAAGGTGGAAGCAACTAAAAAAAATTTTTTTAAATCAGTCTTTACTTGGGTTTAAATGAAGCTTTTCTCTCCCTTATAGTTAGTACCAAATTACACTGTCCTTTTCAAGAACCTTCCTAGGAAATTATTAGGAAATAATAACATACCTTTAAAGGACCAGTGTGTGTGATTTGGTGGCATCTAGTGGTGAGCTTGTAGATTGCAACCAACTCATCTCACCCTTTCCTTCTAAGTGTTTAGGTCAAGAGAATCTACGGTGGCCACAAAACTCACAAAACGTTTGAAAGGCCGAATCTGGAGCCAGTGTTTGGTTTGTCAGTTCTGAGCTACTGTAGAAACATGGCAGGCTCTGTTTAGGTGACCTCTGGAGTTCTAGAGCTGCAACTATTAATTGATTATTAATCGACCATTAAATTAATCACCAACTTTTTTGATAATTAATTAATCAGTTGCGTCGTTTTTTAAGAAAATAAGTACAAATTCTCTGATTTCAGGTTCTTAAATGTGAATATTTTGTGCTGTATTCACCATTTTCTGACATTTTATGGACCAAACAACCGCTGAAAATAATCATCAGATTAATCAGTAATGAAAATTATCATCAGTTGCAGTCCTAATTGGCTCTGTAGTCAAATCTTTACCTTTCCTCCTCTGTCTCTTTCACACTTCTTCCTCTGCACTCTACCTGGCTTGAAAAGACCTTTGTGATGATGTTGTGGATTCATATAACGCTTGTAAATTCTGGTTAAGTTTTCAGCAGCAGTTTTCAGTAAAACCTGCGTGATCAAGTAGCTAGTAGAACAAGAAAAGTGATATGAAGTTGCAATAGTTTTTTTAAACTGTGTGTTAGAAACACAACTCAAAGTGAAATAATATTTTAATGTGGCCAGAAGAGACGAGGCAGCAGAGCCGACCAGTTGACATCTGAATTGCGTTGTCCTTGCTTTGGCCAACAGAGGGAGCCGCTCGCTATACCAGCCTCATATCACTCTTCTTCCACTATTAATGCTGCAACCCACTGTACTCCTAACAGTCATCAAAGTCGGAGTTTTAAGTCGGAAATTTGAGTAAGATCGAGGGGCAGGGGAGAGCCGTATGTGGCTCTTTACTCCCTCTCCAGTGGCTCCTTGTGGTTTTGGTAAAGAAATTATATGGAAATCAATAATGTTTGTTTTTAACATTTTAATTTTCATTTATCATTGTTGTAGGTCCACTGTAAAGACGAAGAAGTTGAGTTTGTTCATTGAGATGTTAAAGTATGACGTTTGCAAAGAGAACTGCTGTGATTGGAAGTTGCGGGAAGCTACGATGGTCAAATTTGTGGGACTAAGAGAAATTTGGACAAAATAGCAAGGTTGTGCAGAATTCACTGGGATTGCTTGAGTTTGTGTGAATTGTTGCGATTGCAACACTGCAACTTCCTGGAGGGACTGATAAGAGTTAGATCAAGTTAGTGGAGTAAAAACTGCAATATATGCAAGAGCTGTAGAGGATTTTGTTTCCTTTGAACAGATTCAGGCTAGCTGTTTCCCCCTGTTTTTCCAGGCTTTATGCTAAGCTAAACTAGCGTCTCCTGGCTGTAGCTTCATATTTAGTGCACAGACATGAGAGTGGTATCGTTCTTCTCGTTTTATTCTCAGCAAGAAAGACAATCAGTGTTTTTCTATAACTATTCCTTTAACGCCTGGTGAAAAGGGCATTATTAGATTAAATTAAGCTTTAGCTGCACTGCCTGTGTATGTGTGTGTGTGAGATGCCTTTGCTCCTTCTGAGAAACATCTCCTTCGGCAGGCAGAAGCCTTTTCAGAGGCTGTCAGATATTCCAGCACAGAGAGACAGAGAACAAGGCAGGCTCAGAGAAAGGAGGCTGCTGTGTGAGAGAGTGCAAAAATGGTACTTGTGACGGGGGAAGATTGAAGTCCTGTTAAGTGCTCTGCTTGAAAGCATGTCTGGCCTCATTAGCTGTCAGTTGTAACAATACTGAGCTGGCAGTGAAGACAGGTTGGAGTCTAGTGGTCATAAATCACTCCTCGACAGCTGCCTGACAAGCTGGGAACCGGTACACAGGCACGGGCACCCTCTCAGCCTCGACACTGCACAGGCACACCGCCGTGCACGCAGTAATCTAAGAAATCATCGCTCTCGCCCCTGAAATTACACACAGCCTGGAGAAAAGTGGTGTTTTGAAGGAGGGAAATTGCTTTCATTTCACATGTATGTGCACCCGTAGCCTGTCTGTCCATGCCTGTGTCCATTAGCTAAATGAGCAGTGGCTGCAGCGACTTCTGTGGGGCGAAGGAGGAGGAGGAGGGGGGGGGTAAAGAGCAGGGCCTGCAGGTCATTAATCACGGCCCCTGACATGCAGAGCAGGAGGCCAAGGCTCCCCTATGCATACAGCTGCCGGGCCACACTCAATGCACAGGCGATGTGTTGACCCTCATACGTCCCCCCGCCCGCTCTCAGTGCCTGTGGCTCTCATCTGTCCGACTCCCTCACTGTTTGTGTCAGTCATGTGTGCTGTCAGACACCACCTCCTCCTGACCGACTGCAACACTCCTCATGCTGACTCCTCTAACCGCTGAGATGCTGCGTTCAGGTTTTTTACTTCTCATGCGACCCTGATTCGACGGCTTAACCTGATATTTACAACATATTTATCTCCGCCACTTTGGTCCAGATAATCTCTTGACAACTATCGGGATTGATTGCCATGAAATTTGGTTCAGATATTCATGTGCCCCAGAAGATTTATCTTCATGATCCTGACCCAGAAACAGGGGTGGATGTAGTCATTTTGGGACAACAGGAGTGGGGGCTCTTCACATACTTTCTTCTCCCATCTTTTCAATCCTTGAATAAATACTATGTCAAAAAAATAAACTCTTATCTTTGCCTGAGTGCTGAGGATGAATTGAGGAGTCTGGTGGCACAGCAGTGGGTACTTCTGTATCTCTTGGCAGACAGCAACAGGGTGAACAGACTGCAGCTGGGGTGGGTATCGTCTTTTAGTTTCCGCTCACTTCCTCCTCTTTTCAGCAGTGCTGGACACTGATGTCATTTTAGTGTCTCAATTTTTTAGGAAATAACTTACTAGCTTTTTCCTGGAACTTTCAAGTGGATCTCACACTCCAGAAAAACTTGCTGAATTAAAGTAATTGAAAAAATAGGGAAAAAATCATTAGTAATGAGCTAGAAAATGAAAATAAAAGTTTTACAAAACGATCCAAATTCAAAGTCTCCTTACAAGCTTTTTCACAGACTTTCAACTCTCACGGTCCAGAAAAAAGCTAGTTAGTGGTCCTTGAGTCGAGATTATTTCTGAGGTCAAGAGTGAACTTTCACCCTGATAATAACAGTTATCTGCAGCTCTGGTTGTTTTGTGCTTCACTTACACATTCCAGTGATTGTATGTCAGGCTTTAGCAAACACGTCCAACTCCATGAAATATCCAAAGACAGACAAATTTAAAAACTAATGTACCATCTCATTCTGGTTCCCATCCGCTGAGATGACGTCACCCAGATCTGCAGCTGCCTTCATAATGATTAAAGCCAGTCAGGCTGTGAGACACTGAACACTGTTTCATCATTCACAGCCACTAAATCACTGAGTCCAGGCACAAGACATCTGTTGAAAGCTGATTCCTTATCAGCCTTCCAGCATGATTCGGGGAACATCTGGAGTTTCTGAGGAGTTTGGCACGGTGCGGGGCTGGAAAACTCACAAAGACAGCTAATTTTCTAGAATGTGTTGACACTTTCACTGTAGACCAGGTGATCAATGACAGCATGAAATTTATTTTTAATGAATGTGGTGCACATGAAGGAAACCAGAATAAGACGTATTGGACTATTTTTCATCAGAAAGTGACATTTTACATCACAGGAAACATTTGTCATTATTAACCAAAATTGGCCGTATGAATTAAATTAGTTTTGAGCCCCAGTCACTGCTGCTAGGCCAGTCTGATGGTGACAGGTTTACCGTTCAAAACCAGTCAAAAACTTACTGTTAGTGAACACTACCGTAATCTGTTGTTAGCTAACACCACTGTTAGCGAGCACCACGGTAAGCTGCTGTTAGCAAACACTATTGTTAGCGAACACTACCATAATCTGTTGTTAGCAAACACTACTGTCAGCGAACACTACCGTAAGCTGTTGTTAGCAAACACTACTGTCAGCGAACACTACCGTAAGCTGTTGTTAGCAAACACTACTGTCAGCGAACACTACCGTAAGCTGTTGTTAGCAAACACTACTGTCAGCGAACACTACCGTAAGCTGTTGTTAGCAAACACTACTGTCAGCGAACACTACCGTAAGCTGTTGTTAGCAAACACTACTGTCAGCGAACACTACCGTAAGCTGTTGTTAGCAAACACTACTGTCAGCGAACACTACCGTAAGCTGTTGTTAGCAAACACTACTGTCAGCGAACACTACCGTAAGCTGTTGTTAGCAAACACTATTGTTAGCAAACACTACCTTTAGCTACTGTGAGCAAACACTATTGTTAGTGAACACTACTCTTAGCTACCGTTAGCTGTTGGTGAACACGTTAGTTAGTTTGTAAGTTAGTTACTACTGTAGTATGAAAAGTGAAAGTTAGGACAGCTTATTCTAAATTAAGGAGAGTTTATTTACAATTTTGGGGAATTAGGGTGCTTTTGTAATAGACTTCTCCTATCGTAAGTAAAGTTAGGAACATTGGCTTTGGAACTGTGTAGCATCTTGTTTCCTAAATCAGGTCCTAACTCTAATTACCATGGTTAGGAGTTAAGATAGGCCTGTAATACAGGCCCTGGTCTCTTAACTAATTATTATTAATCACGACTAGTATGACACACAGTAAACAGAACCATTCAGGCAGAGTTTTGTGCATAATACATTACTGCTTGCTTCCAGCTTTCCTCTGAAACCTTTTTTCTTTAGCTTTTTTTAGTGACTCAACACACACACTAAACACACACACACACACATCCTGTCTGTTCTACGTTAGTGGCAGAGATCAGGTCTGCTGGTTAGACTAAACAACAGCATTTGAGTGGATTTGCTGTCCCTCATTAATCATCCTGACAGCCTGAAAAACAACATTTCCTCCTTAATGACTGTATTTGAGTAATCGTGTCTGCTTATTTCCATGCAAGCATCTCTTTCTCGCTCTGCTTTGTACTTTCTTTCTTTCTGTTGCCATCCGTGTGTGTGTGTGTATTTTGGAGCCTTTTCTCTGACCTCCCAAGTCTGTGGCGTGGCGTCTGCTCTGGGTCACGCCGGCCAATTATAGCGGTTACATTCATGAAGAGGGTGAAAAACCATAAGGAATGAGAGAATGTGACCGTGAGGATCCAGATGCGGAAGGCAGGGGATGGTGTCACCCCCCCGCCCCCCTGCATGTGGCTAACCCACTAGCACCCGCTGGCCTCCAGGCCTCCGCTGGTCGCTGCCAAAGCACGTTTTTCCGTTAAGCACCGGGTCTGTGATGCATGAGAGCTGACAACTGAGCTAGGAGCCCTCAGAGCACAGCCAGATCAAAACCAGCTGGGGCCATGCACATTAGCAAAGAAACCATAATTGCGTTTGCCCTCTTGTACACCACTAAACTCCCTCTGTCGGTGTTTTTTTTTTTAACCGAAAGGGCTTGAGACATGAGGAAAGAGAGGTGGGATAGTGCCATTTTTAGAAATAAAAATACGTGCTCAAGTGCAGACTAATTCATTGTTGGATATGGGTAATTTAGCATACATGCACTGTGAAGTCTCAGCATATTGTGTGCAGCTCAATTTACCCTTCCACAGTCCCACCCGTTTTGCTCTGTGCTCAATAATAGTTTAGCATGGTATCTGACAAAACCTCAACTTTCTCCTTTCCTGTTTCCTGTATTTATGTTATGTGCTGGGCTTGTTTATGTTGAAAAGAAACATGTTGTTGAATTAGCCTATCACATCTTAAGTTAGATAATGTTATCAAGATGATAGGTAAGGGGCTGGCTAATCATTGATGTAGGTTAGCTAGCTAGTTAGCTAGTATTTTGCTGATATCAGCTAATGATTGATGTAGATTAGCTAACTAGTAGGTTAGTTAGCTAGAGCTATTGAAACACAGTGTAAATGGGCGGGACTTAGAAAGGGTCAATTCTGCATTAAATCATGGCAGAAGAAGCGGCCACGACGAGTTGTTTAAGGAACACCAGTCAAACAGTGGAAAAACAGCAATAAAGTAGTGGTGGAAATATAACTTTTATGTTGCTTTTATATAAGTGAACTGAAACTTAGCTAGTATTTTGTTAATATTAGCTATCAAGTGTATCCAGCTAGCTAGCTAATGATTGATGTAGATTAGCAAACTAGTAGGTTAGCTAGCTAGTTAGAACGGTTATTAGAGCACAGAGCAAAAAGGGGCGGGACTTAGAAAGGGTAAATTCTGCTTTAAACCATTGCAGAAGAAGCGGCCACAACAAGTTGTTTAAATAACGCCAAACTGTGGAAAACAGCGTGAAAATATTGATGGAAATATGACTTCCCTGTTGTTTTTATACAAGGGAACTGAAACATTAGCGAGAATTTTGTTAACATTAGCTATCAAATGTAACTAGCTAGCTAGCTAGCAAATGAGTGATGTAGATTAGATAGCTCGTTCCACAGTGTTTTGCTAACATTAGCCAACTTAAGATGTTACCACAGGTTTCTTTTGCAAGTCCCCCAGCAACATCTTTTAGCCATCTTCAAAAAAAGACATCTTCTTTTCAACACTGATGAACCTAGCACATAGCACATGTGCATTAGCTGAACTTACCTATGCTATGTGCTAGGCTTGTTGAAAGGAAAACGAAATTTTGAAGATGGTTAAAGAATGTTGTTGACACAGCCTCTCTTGTCACATCTTAAGTAGCCAACTAGCTAGCTAACGGTTGATGTAGGTCAGCTTCCTAGTTAGCTAGTATCTAACATCAGCTGTCAGATCTAACTAGTTAGCTAATGATTGTTGTTTATAAGCTAGCTAGTGTGGCAGCATTTAGCTAAAATTAGCTAAATGAAGATGTGGCTAAATAGTGCTTTAACAGGTCCACCAGAAACATCTATTAGCCATCTCCTTTCCACATAGATACGCCTGGCATATAGCATATTAAATGGTGTGAACTGGGAAGTAGTAATCTC
The DNA here is from genome assembly GCA_027495735.1 of Lutjanus campechanus. NCBI lineage: Eukaryota > Metazoa > Chordata > Actinopteri > Lutjaniformes > Lutjanidae > Lutjanus > Lutjanus campechanus. Next base: position 38,618 of record JAJHUR010136459.1, read on the forward strand.
CAGGTTCGCAGCTGCAAATTTCAACTGGAACTTCCTGTGAAGTTGGATTTCCAATTGTTTTGCTCTGGGTTCCAATAACAGTTGAATGAGCTTGAGAGAACCTGGGAGAACCTCAGTCAACTTTCTCCTTTCCTGTTCTTTCCTCTACTCATATATGCTATGTGCTAGGCTAATTTTAGCAAACACTAGTTAACTAGCTAGTGAACAATTGATGTAGATTAGCTTCCTTGTTAGCTTTTACTAACATTAGCCATCAGATGTAACTAGCTGTAGATAAGGTAGCTAGTGCAATAGCATTTTGCTAACATTAGCCATCTTCAGATGTCACTAGTCCCCACAGCAACACCTTTTAATCTTCAAAAATTGGTTTTCTTTTCAACATAGACAAGCCTAGCACCTCTAATGGTGAGTTACTTGAACTGGGAAGTTGTAATTTTCAAGTTACTAGTTGGAAATTTCAAACAGCAGGCCCTCTGAAGTTGGATTTCTGACTCAGAAAAGAAAGAACCTTACCAACCCCAATCTCAATATCCAAGATGGCCGCTTCGCACATATCAACATTAGTGAAAGCTTTAATAATACATTGTTGGTTAGCACACACATTAAATCAGTTGGATGCACAGTATTGTACAACTTCTGTGAACATGTTGCTATGGTATTTGTATGTGCAAAATACAGCATAACTATAATCAAGCAAAACAAAGGTTTTCATGGAGGCAAACATCTCTGTTTTCTGACTTGTGCTAGAATGTGGTCAACACAGGTGTGACGTCAGAGGTAAATTGAAGCAGCATGAGTACAGAAAACAGAAAAGGAGAAAGTTGACTGAGGTTCTGCCGGGTACCAATTTGCTCAAGGAGCACAGAGCAAAAAGGGGCGTGACTAAGGAAGGGTCAATTTAAAGTTTTTCTGGAATGTTTTTATGTAAGCGAGAAAAGTGTATTTTCAACATTTGTCTCCCAGTCTGTGGGTGGACGTAAGTTATGGGTTTATGGCGGTTTAGAAACATCAGTATAGCATGGCTGACATCTGTGTCCTCTTTATTTTTGGACCACTTGAAAAGCCCACATAGTAGGATGATGGATGAAGTGATAAAGTTGGAGAGAAGACAAAATGAAAGCAGAGGAATCTATTTCTGGGAAGCAGAAGTCTGCTATCTGTAACTCACAGACGATCCAGAGGAAGTATCACAGCAGATGTTCGTAATTTGTGACTACGCTCAATGATTTTAATGCATGAAACGATCTCAGTATCTCTTTTCTTTTGGCCTTGATTTTAGCGCTGATTTAGGCTGATAGAGAGGTTAAAGCCTTGTCATGTGATGAAGGAGCAGCTCCGCAGTCTGTCATCATTAATCACCGGGGCTGTCAAGCTCCACCCTGGACCAACCAGGGAGGCGAGACCTCATCTCCAAGAACAATACCCAGAAACTTTTTATATATTACAGCAAAATATGTCCTCTACACTCTGGGTTTAATTTGGAGTGCTAAATAAAAAGGGCTGTGGTGACCAAGAAATCAGGGAAGTTGTTCTGTGAAGGATGGCTGGGGAAGTGTGGGTGGGAATAGTGAATAAGTCACCCCTCCCCCTCCCTTCAGTCCTCTCTGAGCAGGACATTTGGCCCCCAGTTTCTTCATTGGCTGTGCTTGGCCTCTCTGAGGTGTGAAACTAATAAAACTGACGGAAAACAGCATGGCTCAGCTTAACTCTTGTATAAATAATGGTTTGGGGAAAAGACCAGAAACAAATGAAGGAAATAATTGAGGCCTGAAAAGAAAGTAATCATAGATATTGGCTGCATGAATGAGTAATGACTAAAGGACTGTATGAAAATTTATTGGGTGGAGAGGGAGGCTGAAGCTTATGTTTCACTTTTTTAGCAAAACTAGAGGTCTACAGCCAGGCTAGCAGCTCTGTGAGGCTGTAACACAGTGGTGATTTGAGCTAAATGCTATGAATGATGGTGCTAACATGCTGATGTTAAAATGGCTGGTTTAAAAAATAAGCTGTAACTATAATAAGCATGCTTAAAGTGATACCAATACCAATGAAGTACTTCATTCAATAGCATTTTTCGTAGGTTGTTCTTTATGAAGAACACTTGCAGTGATTGGCTACGAGCAAAACCATATTAATAGTTATTTTTTTTACAGTTGGACCAGAAAAGTTTCAATACTTCTTGGTACTTATTTCAGTTGGTACGTAAAAGGTACTGAATATCAAGCCCAAGTGATCATGATGTAGTCGACATTCTCACATTAAAAGTTCAACATCTGGGAAACATTGATGCCTACGAGTGTTCTTTTGTCATAGGTGATGCATGTTTCAGCAATAAAGCCAAAAAAAAAATTTGAAGGAGCTGTTCACATAGCAATTTCACGAAATGTCAATGTCATGGTAGCACTAAAGGAAAAAGTCAGGGGATCGCCAAAGTCTGTCAGCTTCATTGCCTGGGTGATCCAACAAACTCTGATGGGAATCCAACTAGTGTTGTTTGTTTCCGTCTGGGCTGGACTAAGGTGGTGGAAAGAACAACCGACTGACATCGTATTTCTTTGAAAGTTGCACAACAATATTGATTCTTAAATTAACAACAGTACTGAGTTTGCAGAATTTGTTGTGCCATAATTAACTAAAAATGCATGAAGTGCATTTCAAATTATTTTGAAGGTCCAATTTATACCTTAATATGTTAGTAGTGTACTGTAAACACTTTCCTAATCCACAAAATCGTACATTAGAAGTGCAATTAGAGACTATCAGAACATAACAAAATGGTGCGTTTTGATTAACGTTGTGAAACTGCAGCAGTTTGGTTCGGTTTAGGCACCAAAACTTCGTAGTGAGTTTTCAGAAAACATTGTAGTTTGGCTGAATATAAGTGTTAAAATTAGCGTAACGCAACATAACAGAAGGGAACGTAACGCAACATGAAACTAATAAATGTAAATGTGGGTCGTAAGTCTTGCAAAACCAGGCAAGAACTCTCTCTCTCTCTACAGTACCAGTCATCTGGGGATTCCTAAATACAGAATAGTTGCAAGAATGGCTGCTAACAAACCTATGCTCCTTACGATTTTTGAAGGACAAGTCGTACCCAACACTCGCAGACCACACCAAGTCTCCTGAGTGGACTGGCTCTGCCGTGCAGTTTTTAAAAAAATGTCTCTTATTGTTTCCACCTTGTGTTAGCAACGAAAGCCGAGAGATTATCTTGAGTCTCTGCTGAGCGAGTCTCAGTCATAATAAACTTCTTGAATAAATGACCCATACGCCTGTTTTTCTGGCCCGCTTGTAGCCAGATATTTCTGTTGTAATCTGCATATGACAAAACACACCTGCTTGACTCATGATGCTCATATAAGCCACTGTTCAGACTAAACTAAAAACTTAAAATGATTTTCTATTAAAAAAAAATCGCATTTCCCAAGTAAAGGATTAAATGAAACAATAAACCTGGGATGATAAAATGTTAAAAGTCACTCCCCTGCTCTTCTTCCATAAAGAAAAAATACATATATTACCTCCTCTCCATTATTTATGTATGTTCCCTTCCTTTAACTTACTTTATTTTAAAAGGGACAAACCATATGAACCTGGGCAGGTTGATGTTAGATTAACAGAAAAACAAAACACACCATGAGCAGGTGATGCTTCCACTTGATTAAACTAAAATGACAAACCGGTTTCGTTGGTCACCAATAGATGGCATCCCAGTCCAACACTATGCTTGCCAATACACCTACAGAAAACACAGCTGACTGGAGACACCTGAAAAGCAAAAGTGCACTGACATCAATCCAGGAAATGGGGAAACATCTCCACCACAACATGTACATTAACGTATCAGCATCCACCTAATTTCTTAGACTTAATTTCTCTAAGTGTGTCTGTTTTCTGGGCCCTATGTGGCAACGTGAAACCTCCAGAGTGGGCCTGCAGGATCTCATGCCCTCCTGCAGAACTCAGACACCCCACATCAGCATCTCAGACCTCTGAAACAGGAGCGCTCTCTCTGGTTACAACAGGGACGGGCTGTTTTGACCCCTGTGGGTCTCTTGTCAGAGCTGTGAGTGACCAGTGTGGGTCATCTATACTTTGCCAAGGGTGTCACAGTGTCATGTTGCTAGGAAATGGCATATTACCGCTGGCAATCATGCGGAAGCCGTGGTAACTTGAGCGACTGTCAGGACTTCATCTCGAACACATACGGGAAGCGGCGCTGATGCTTATCAGGATCTTACAGTATGTATACATTACAACCTGATAGGTTTGACTTTTCCATCCTGCCTCAGCATCTGCAGATGTCACCATTTGTGTGAAGAAAAAAAAAACAACAAAAAAACGTAGATGGCGGTTGACACACCCTAGTTAGAAGACACAGCAGGAGTACCGCTACCTAAAAAAGGTCCACCTAAACAAAATCAGTGTCACTTTACATGTATGGTGTATTTAGAATATTTTCACTGCTTTAACTTGCTGTCAGACATCCTTTTCTGATGGGAAACCGCCATTATACAAGTCAAATATCACTCTCTCCAAACCAACCAAACTCCACACGCAAAATCATTAATTTGACTCTTTACAACATGGAAATTGCAGGTCTACCACTGCCTTGATTGGTTAGACTTCATATATATCTTAATGGACGCACATACGGAAGTCTTGCGAGATCGACGCCATGTTTACATCCTACCGGCTACATGCTACAGTTGACATTTCAGCTAAAAACATGGCGTAAATGGCGTCTTTTGCGGTTAATTTTTAATGTCGCGGCTCGCGGACACTTGGATTACATCACACAAGCAGGATGGAGACATTTTGTGTTTGTTTTGTGTTCTATTTTTAACGTTTTATCCGTGGCCACCATTCACTGCCATTGTACTGGATGAGGCTGCTACCCTGTTTCTCCTAAAACTCCAGGATTGCTTGGTGAACTGAAGATCTTCACCCATCATCACATCAGCATAGTGGTGAGTACATACTGAATGGCTTATTCTCACAAAGTGGAATATCACTTTAAGCTCCTAAAATACCTTTCATTGTTGCCCTGTCCACAGCAGCACATTGTGTCTGTGCTGGTACTCGTCTCTGCTTCTCCAAACCACCATCTACTGTAGCTAATACACCGATTGAGTACCACATGTAACCCCACTTCAAATAATCCAAACTATCCCTTTGAAGTGTAAATCCAAAAAATCTAAAGGTACAGTAATCGATTCTAGAGAAAGACTTTGTCAAATGCTAACATTTTGGGAATGAGTCTCAACGATCAACCATCTTAACGTACTGTGATTGGCTAAAGTCTCCCCTCACAAACTAGATTTTCGAAAGGTTGAAAAGAAGGAGGGGCAGAAGTCTAGTTTTCTCTCAGGCCACTTGAATTACATTACGCATGAAGGTTCTTGTAAAATTCAGGAAATAACCTGTTTTACCCCAGCTTTAAACGAGGATGCTGCTGCTTTAAGGTGACACTGTGTTTACTGCAGAACAGGAGGAACGTGAGCTGTATCCCTGTGGTCTGCTCATAAACCACTGATGACATGGTAAAAAATTTGTGTAAGTAGAGCACACCTTATGTCATCTTTCATGGTAAAAATAGCCACTGGTATGATATGTGTACTGACAAAAGTTTACATCTTCCTCTCACCTCTTTTCCCCCTTAGGACCGAGGTATACTCCATCATAACTAGTTCGTATGACATTGAAAAGTGTTAATAGATGTTCCAAATGGCCACACTCGAAAGGGGAGTGAAAAGCCGACCTTCACGGAGAGAGAGGAGTGGTGACGCTGTTTAAATATGGCGATAAAAATGCACATTTTCAGACAGTGTCTCCTGGAAGACATTAAATGTTGCACGAGACAGAAATAGCTGTGTCAAGAACGGAAAAAGAGAGGTAGAGAGAAGTCTAAACCCCGAAAATAGAGTTCTAAATTGGTAGAAAGAAAACTTTTAGGATATTGCTCTTTTTCAGAGAGGTACTGTTCAAGATTTCCTGACAAAAAATGGTTTGTACCATTTTATTTTTGTTTTATATCAAGAAACATCACTTGTTGTTTTCCTTCCTGATACTGACTCCGATACCTAAAGTTTGTGTATTAGCTGATACCGAGTACCAAGCCGATACAGCTGTGTTTGTAAGGTTATAAAATGTGTGCCCCTGTAGCTCAGTTGGTAGAGCGTGCGCCGCATGTATTTAGGCTATCGCCAGTTTGACTCCCAATCTGTGGTCCATTTGCTGTGTCATCCCCTCTGTCTACCTCCTTTTCTGTCATATCTTCAGCTGTCACCTTAATAAATTGTGCGATATCAGATCGGTACATACACTCGCATATTACTATTGCACTACTGTCGGGCCTGCTGCTGCCTAACAATCAGCTGATTATACTTGTTCACTGGTGAGCATGATACGGCTAGCTAGCACCATTAAGTGTTACAGCTAGTAGCCAGGGGCATTGTTCATTCTGTTGAGTATCATTGGGCACTCTTCTGTCTCCAGTTTGGCTATATATTATTTGGCTATATAATATTTGCCGTCAGGCAGCCTTTTTTCTGCTCTCTCACTCAACCAGACTCCATTGGCAAAAGCAGTAATTTTACCTTGCTGAGCACGAGAGGCGATGGCCTTGATCTGTTATTTTATTTGCGTTATTATGTGAGTTCGGTGAATCTGTACTAACCTTTTAAAATACAGAAGTCGCACAATGACACAAACAAACAACTGATAGAGGCAGCAGTAGATCAGCAACTCCCATGTTCTGTGAGGTAAAATTACTGATTTCACAAGTGGAGTTTGGTTGAGTGAGAGAGAGCAATATTATGTAACAGGATGGAAAGCATAGAAAATAGTCTAAATTTGGCGTACACTTAAATTACTTTTTTTAAAGGTAATTTAGGTAATTACAACTACACCTGTACTCCTTTGTGCTTCTCTAAACTGGGCTGTGCCGACCACCATCAACTACAGGTGCCTAACGCAACCCCACTCTAAATAATCCGAACTATCCCTTTAAACTCACAATCTGTTTAAAAGACATTCAGATTCAGTCTGACTTCATGATGTAAAACTGACAATATCAGTGCAGGACCACAGAAATAAAGACAACAGAATCTACATCTTCAGTGTGATTTATTTAACAAAATATGACCTCCCCTTTAACTGGATACCACCACAAGGTATTCCAATTTTACAAAAAATATCACATCTCGTTTTTATTTCTCATTTGATTTGCTGTGGAAATAAAAAAAAAATCAAAAAGCTGAGGAGTTCAGAGAGAGAGAGATGTGATTTCAACATTCATCATTCTGGAAAAAGTGTTAAGACACGACATGTTCAACATCTGTCATCTGGCTTCCCACATGTCTGCTCAGAGGATTGTGAAATGAGAATAGATTTATATGGTAAACATGAAGGCCAGATTTCCTGGTACAAAATAAATACAACTTCTCAGTAGGAATAAACAAAACATAAGGAACCAAAACAAATCATCACAAACCATGGGGCTGAATAAACAGTTAAGTGTGTACGCTGTGTCAAGCTTACATGCATCTCTTGCAGGGAGAAAGCGACTGTGGCCAGACTTGCATCAGTCCACGGCTGCAGCTTATTGCCATCCCTGCCACACCACATTTTTCTGCACTAAATCATCGTCATTTGCAGCGAGAACCCTGAACATCCAAGTGCTATTTATTACACAGCGTCCAACCATCAATTTGCCGAACCCACGGGGCGGCAAAAGTCACCAAAGGGCCGTCATGTCTGTTGCAAAAGTATCCGAGCAATGTGCAGACATGCAAGAGCCACGTGTGTCCTCCTCTGATCTTTAGGAGCAGAAACACCAAATCTCATTTAAAATGAAAAAAACAAAGTGTGAAGATGCACTCAAGTCAAAATCCAGGACTTGCACTCCCATCCCAGTATCACTTGAATCCAGTCTTAAGTCAGAGGAAGCAGCAACTTGCCGCAATAAAGTACTAAAATTAAAGTAACAGTTCAATACTTTGGGAAATACGCCTCCTGACTTTCTGGTGGAAAGTTAGATGAAAAATCACTTTTTGTATCTGCCTGTTAAATATAAGGCTACAGGCAGCATCAGGTTAGCATAGCTTAGCACAAAGACTTGAAACAGGGGGAGACAGCTAGCTTGGCTCTGTCGAACAGCCTGTCAGTACCTCTGAAGCTGTCAAAACTGCACGTTCTCCTTTCATGTTTCCTGTATTTAAATATGCTATGTGCTAGGCAAATCTATGTTGAGAAGAAAACAACACTCTGAAGATCATTTGTGTTGCTGTAGGACCTGCAAAGCAACATATACTCACAGCTTATGTTAAGCTACCAAACAACTGACATTAGCTATCAGATGCAACTGACTAGCTATCCATTGATGTAGATTAGCTAGCTGGAACAAGCAAGCTAAAAATTGCTGTAAATTAGCTAACTGGTAGATTAGCAGACTAGTTGGAACTGTTATTGGAGCATTTATCATAACTCAGCATAATTCATCTACAATAGCTAGCTAATCTGTATCAATCATTAGCTAGCTAGTTAGCAACCGTTTTTCTAACATTAGCTAAATTAAGATGTGATATGTTGCCTTCAACAACATGTTTTAACCATTTTCAAAATTCAAAAAAGTTTTCTTTTTGACAAAGATGAACATAGCACATATCGTATTTAATTACAGCAAACAGGAAACAAGAAAGCTGACTGGGGTTGCAAAAAAGGGCGAGACTTAGAAGGGTCAATTATTACATAATAGCCTGTTTGTGACTATTTGAGCTGGCCGCAGTCATTTTACATAATCATTACAATTGTTTCAATTCACTTGTATAAAAGCAGCTAGATGAAGCTAACGTATTTCCAAAACTATTCCCACATAATTTTCCACAGTTTAAGGTTTTACTTGCCCTCTTTTAATTTACCCTTCCTATGCCCTGCCTTTTATTTGTGCAGCAATAACAGTGCTAACAAGCTAGCTAATCACTAGTTAGCTAATCTACATAAATTGTTAAGTTGCTAGTTACATCTGGCAGCTAATATTAGTAAAGCACTAGCTAACTAGCTAGCTAGTCTACACAAGGAAACTAACGAAGAAAAAAAAACCTTTAAAATAAAGTTTCCTCATTTTCTTGAATCTACACACATTGTTAGCTAGCTAGTTAGTGATAATTTTGCTTACATTAGCTAACTTAAGATGTGACTATATGTTGCTTTAACAGGTCCCCCAGCAACATCTTTCACTCATCTTCAAAATTTGGTTGTGGATGACAAGGATATGGCTTGTTTTGGTGCTGTTTATTTTGACTAGGTAGCTGTTATTGTGAATATTTCAGTGAGAAGCTTTGCGTCTTTAAGTTATTATTTATGTCTCATCTGCTCTGTGCCATTTTTGCTAAAAAGTCAACAAAAATATATTAGGCTTACACTATGCAGAAACAGAAAAACACAATTAAACAGCTAATTGCAATTATTTTCACGACGGTTATCATCAACTAAAATTTCATGATTGTGACAGCCCTAGTCTGAAGTGCACATTTTTGTTTGAAAACCTTGTAAAAATGTCAATTTGCCATTTTATAGGGGGTTATGTGCTGGAAACTGGTTAGCTGTTCCCCGTTTCCAGTGTTTGTGCTAAGCTAAGCTAAGTCAAAGTATTGTATCAGGCTTCTCATCTAATTCTCTTCCAGAAAGTGAATAAGCTTATTTCCCAAAATGTTGAACCATTCCTTTAAACATGTGAGTGGATGAAGTATCACTGGTAGCCCAGAGCAGATGCAGATCCGAGTCTCTGACTGTAGAGGGCGTAGTGAGGGTAGTACGGGCCTGTTGTGGGCAGAGAGTGCAGGGAGATGGAGGAGGGTCCAGGGGGCAGGTGCACCTTACTGTAGGGGTGATAGCGAGTCAAACCCAGGCTCGGGGGTGGCCTGAGAGACAAGGAGCTAGGCATGGAGCCTGGGCTGCTCTGGGGGAGGTGGAGGTGGCAGGAGGCCGGACCGGAGGAGGAGGCAGAGAGCAGCTTACTGTCCATCCCTACAGGCAGCGCCGTGTGCGTGCGCAGGTGAGCCAGGAGCTCCTCCGACGTGGCGAAGCGTTTGTCGCAGGGCCCCCCGGCGGAGACCCAGTTGCAGGCGTGGGGCAGGGGGTCGTTGGGGAGCATGAAGCCATACGTGAAGAGCGGATGTGACAGGGAGGAGGATGCGCTGGAGGACAGGGAGCTCTGGTGGAGGGAGTGGAGAGGATGTGAGGGATACACCAAAGGGAAGTTAGATTTGAGGGTGGAGGAAGGGTCGGGATGGATGCAGGAGTTGCAGTTGCTTCCACCGCCCAGATGGGACACGCTCGGGTAGCTCAGACAGTAGGGGTCCCTGCACAAACCCTGCATGAAGGAGGGAGGGGAGGCACCTGTGAGAGGGCTGGAGCTCGGGTGCTTTCCAGGGACGCCCATGCCGCCCACACTCAGGCTGGATTTTGTTGGATCCAAACCAGGAACAAACTGAGATGGATAACCGGCGTACGCCCCCACTACAGACCCGTGGTAGCCCATGTTAGAGGCGGGCAGAGGGAAGAGCGGTTGACTCGTCTTGTAAGGTGAAATGGGTGTAATGCGTCCAGGCCCGAGGTTCGGCTGGGCTGACTCGGCTTTACCCACAGCGTCGTGGTTGGAGCCTCCGTCAGAGCTGCCGTTGCTGCAGTTAGTGCTGGCTCGAGTGTGGCTGGAGTTTGCATCGTGCGGACTGTCTGAGTTTGTCTTGTTGACATCAGCGTCCTTTTTGGGATTATTGCTGCTCGTGCTGGTTGGACTGCCCTGCTCGTGTGCGGTGTCTCCGTTCAGAGTCTGGGGGTGTGACGTAGGCTGAGGAGGAGACTGGCTCTGTTTGTGTCCTGGTGGCGTGCTGCTGCTGCCTCTCGAGTTGGGTGAAGCAGCGTGAGGCGGGTACGACTGCTGCCCAGTGGTTGAACCTCCATTATTGCTGGGTACCCTGAACCCGACTTTATCGCCGCTGTTGCTGTTGCTGCTGCTGCTGCTGTTGGAGCTGCTGCTGGTGACTCCATCTCTGCTGCGACAGTCTCCGCTGCCTTTGTTATAAGGCTTGAAGCTGCACTTGTCCTCCAGCGAGGGGCGGTGCTCGCCAAGCTTCAGGCTGGAGACAGATGAGCGACTGCTGGGCTCCTTGTCCCCCTGGCTGCAGGAGGAGCTCAGCTTAGAGGAGGACGGAGGGTCGGGTTTACCAATCTGAGAGCAGGTCTGCGCCAGCAGGGCCAGAGGACTCTTCTTGGCATCCAGCTGCAAGAAATGCAGATTCTGATGAGCTGTTTTTTAAACTGTATTCTGCCCAGAGACAAAAATAAACTGTGCAAGGTGCCTCAAAACACAAACTAAATGACAGTTAGTCCTCTGTGGTCATTTACTCAACTTAACTAGGGCAGCAACTGGTGACTACTTTAATTAGCGATTAATGTGATGATTATTTTCTTAAAGAAATTATTTGTTTGTAAAATTAGAGTCTGACCAATACTGGATTTTCAAGGTCAATGCTGATATCCGATAGCAATATATCAATCAATATTCTTTATTTACATATATAAAATCCTAAAGGACATTAGAGTACTGAATAATTATAAATAACTAAAAAGGAAATAAACACAAATAGAACACCATTATTGGTTGAAGAATTGTTTGGTCGACAGAAAAATAATTAAATTTAATTAATAAATCATTCATGTGTAATAATAAATTATACTCATATTTTGATATGAGAGTCGATATCGTCTTAAATTTTGTGATGGGGTATAAGCAGGGATGTAATGATGCCATAAACTCACGATACAACAATACCACGATAAAAAGTCCACAATACGATATTATTTTACTGTTAACTTCTTCTTTAAAATATAAGTAGTCATCCACGATCTGAGCATCTACAAAAAATTGGCATGAACTGACTCTGATGTCTGAATTATGTGTGTACAAGAATAAAAATATTATCATAAATATCAAGGTAATTGATCAAAAATATCCGGACATTTGATTTAGTGTCACCCAGCCTGATCAGCTGTGAAGGGTGTTTTTTCACATTCTTATAAAAAAAAGTAGATTAATTGATTATGATAATTAGTTACTAACCTACTTGTTTTGTAAACAATTAATAATTTATCAAAAAAAGTTGCTTATAAATTTTCTATCGCTCAACTATTCGATTAATCAACTAATAACTCCAGCCCTGATCGACACATATAAATAACTAAGTTGTCATTAACTGAATAGGTTATTATAATAATTACATATCAGAAATGTATTAATGAAATATGACTAACACTTATGAGGATTCACTGCTTTTCTTCATCATTAATGACAGTAAACAAAGAATTTATGGGTTTTAGAACATTGTAGTAAGCAATTTTCCATATTTTTGGGGCATTTTTAATTAATTAATGAATCATGAAATTACTCGTCAGGTTAATCAATATGAAAATAATCATTAGTTGCAGCCCTAAAAAGTTTAGTAAATTTCTCATTTGACTACTCATTAATCAAATAATGCCTCTAATCCAAACACATAAGGTTGCCGTTACTTGAGGTGGGTTAATATGTCATTGATAATTAACGATCAATAATCTATTATGTAATATTTTCTATATCTGTAAAAATCTCATTAAATTAACTTTCTGATTGCCTATTGGATTAGGGCTGCAACTACCGATTATCTTCATAGTCGATTAATCTGCTGATTATTTTCTCAATTAATCGATTAATAGTTGTTTGTTTTAAAATGTCAGAAATGGTGAAAAATGTCAATCAGTGTTGAGCCCAAGATGACTCACAACTCGAAGATATTTAGTTTACTGTCATATAAGATTAAAGAAACCAACAAATATTAACATTTAAGAAGCTGAAATCAGAGAATTTTGACTTTTTTATTCAAAAATTTAACTGATTAATCAATTATCAAAATAGTTTGTGATTAATTCAATAATCAATTAATAATCGATTAATCGTTGCAAGTAAGTTGTCATTACTTGAGTGTGTTAATTTGAATCTTAAATATCAGAAACGTGTTATTGAAATTTGAATACACCTGCAGCAATTAGAAAAAAAAATGAGTTGGCAACTATTTCAATAACCGATTAATCATTCAGTCTTTTTTTTATCAAAGCAAAAATGTCAATATATTATATTTATCAGCTTATATATGCCGGTACAGATCCCGGTATGGCTGTGATAGGCCAATATTGGCTGATAATTTATCGACTGATATTTGTCACTGTTGGTTGGACAAAATAAGCAATCGAGCTGCGATAATTAATCAATTGTTAATCGACTAGTAAATTAATCAACAACTATTTTAATAATCAATTCATTGTTTTGACTCATTTTGCCAGAAAAAAAGCAGAAACTCTGATTTCAGCTTCTCAAATGTGAATATTTTCTGGTTTATTTGGTCCTCATATGATAATAAACTAAATATCTTTATTTTGTGGAAAAAACAAGACGTCTTCAGCTTTGGGAAACAGTGATCGAAATTTGTCACCATTTTCTGACACTTTATAGACCAAACAAGTAATTGATTAATCAAATCGACAATTATCATTAGTTTCAGCTGTAATTTGAAGGAAACTGTAGCCCAGTGAGCATTTTTGGGACCTTTTTTCGATGAATCGTGAAAATAATCGGCAAATAAACCGATAAATTATCGCTATTGCAGCACTAAATTTCTATGATAGTCATACTCGTAACTCCGTCCTTTCAGTCAAAGCGGTCACAGACTTATTTCCTCTCCTACTTCAAATTAGGATTTTTCTTTGTTGTTTTTGTTGGATGACAGTGCAATACATTTAGAGCTACATATCTTTACATTATCAACACAATGCAGTAAAAAAAA
>JAJHUR010136460.1:0-47097 GCA_027495735.1 Lutjanus campechanus
ATATATATATATATATATATATATATATATATATATATATATATATACAGTATATATACATATGTATATATATAAACCTGGAGATGGGTTTTATGTAAAAATATTTAAAATACCAAATAAATTAAAATGCACATAAGCCCAGAGCTAGCTAAGTAAACAGGTAAACAAAAGTCTTTCAGGTTAATAGGGCTAAACATAAGCAGCTGCTCTGTTGACACTGGAAATTGAACCCCTTCCCCTGTGGATTGTGCATGTCTGTATGTGTATGTGTGCTTGAGTGTGCATCTCTTTCATGACTCTTGTCTTCACACAACCAGGTTATTACTGTTCTGAGGGCTCTGTGGCTCCTCAGCAGTGCCCCCTGGGAACCATCAGTACAGAAGACGGCCAAGCCAGCTGCAGTGCCTGTCTCCAGGGGTAAACTCTGTTATCAGCCACTCACAGCCACTCTGCACTGTAAACATATACACATTTTCACATGTACAGTAAGCATTATGTATTTAAAAAGATCTGTTTACAATACATAATGCTCAGACATATAAATGATTTTACTCTTGCTTTGTATACATATGTACAATATACAAGCACAGACACAATTACAATCATGTCTCACTGCCAGCAGTCAGGACCTAAATGATTTCATCCTTGATTTGTCTGGATAGTTTTTATTGTCCAGGCAGACATAATGGCTCCCTGTCGAGGACTTACGAGTGTCCGGTGGGCCATTACTGCCCATCTGGGACCTGGTCCAAACACCAGTACCCGTGTCCATCCGGATCTATCAACCCCCACACTCGGATGATAAAACTCCAGGACTGCTTGCCGTGTCCTCCAGGTCACACACCATGTGCTGCTAATGATTCTGTTTCCTTAAGGTTAAGTAGTCAAAGCAGGGTTTAGGATGACCATGATGATAAAGTAGCAAAATAATCAGATAAATACTCTATCTTAAGTGGGATTAATACAGTAGACAGATAGTGCTCGTTCTACATTTTTTGTTTTGCGGGGTAACAGAAAACATCTTCCAAAAATCTTTCCTAACTTCCTAAAATCTTAAACTGTCCTAACTTTAGGGTAACTGTTAAACTGTCCTGACTTGTAGTGGTAGCGAACTTACTGACTAGTTAACATTAGCTAACACTAGTGTTAGCAAACAGTAGCTAATGGTATTGTTAGTTAACCATACCTAACAGGTGTGTTAGCTAACAGTATCTAACAGTAGTGTTAACAGTAGCTAATGGTAGTTACACTAGTTATGTAGTTAGTATAGTTAGAATAGTATAGTTAGTATATTGTTACAGTAGCTAACATTAGCTACAGTAGTATCAGCTAATAGTACTGTAGCTGTCAGTAGTGTGAGCTAATTTTTTAATTTGTGTGGCTGCTCTTTTTTTTATCGCAGTCACGCGAATATCAAATTTAGTGGAAATTAGTGGCAATGATCATTTTTGCAATATAATTCTCATTTTTACTGAAAATAAAAACCTACTGAAATGGTAATGATGTGACGTGTTGGGGTCTCTACCAAACCCCGATGTTTTCTTTCATCTGGATAATAAGGTTTTTAGGCTAGGGCATCTATGCAGCACTACAGTATTTTATTATAATGCTGTTTAATCACACATTTTTCTTTTATCAAAAAATTGTGATAAGGTTCTGGTTCTGCAATTTGGATATTGCATATTGTGATTTTGATAAGATTGTGATTAAAAGTGCAGCTCTTGTGTCAATGTATGTTTCAGTAAGTTTCAACAAAAAAGAAGAGGTGTTTATGAGGAAAGATTGATAAGCAATGTTGGATTAAGTATTTAGGATGTCCTAATCTGAGATAAGATAGGTTAAAGTAAGATAAGATAGGATCCTAAAATTAGTTAGGATTTGCTTTTGTAACTCCAAATTGGGGAAAATCCTCTCATAGACTCTTCTTATCTTATCTTAAGACTTAAGATAAAATGTTTCTATAATAAAGCTCAGGGTAATTTTACATTCCACTCAGTTTCACTTTTTTTTTTCCCTCTCAAATCAGGCTCCTTCTGTGCATCTCCTGGGAAGGGTGTTGCATCAGGCCAGTGTGATGGCGGGTACTACTGCCTCTCTGGGGCCTGGTCACCCACGCCAGAGGATGGAGGGACGACAGGTGACAGATGTCCTGAAGGTCATTACTGCCCCCAGGGCTCCTCAGCACCACTGCCCTGTCCCATAGGACATTACAGCAACAAAACCAGGAACAGTCATCGCTCTGACTGCCTGCCTTGTCCTCCAGGTTGGAGCTAATTTAACACCTGTTGTTTATATTAGTGTTTAATTATGTATCTTTTTATCTGCCAAAAGATAAAGCTTCTATTACATAACCTGATTTATCAGGAGATAATCCCCTCACACAGTGTGTGTGGCTGCGTAACAGTGTTCCTTTTGTTTGTAGGTTTCCTGTGTGTCACCAGAGGGCTCTCTTTCCCTTCTCACGTCTGTCCTGCCGGCTCTTACTGTCCAGGCAGAGAAAACGGCAGCCAGCAGGCCTCTATACCCTGCTCTCCTGGAAACATGTGCCCACCTGGATCTGAAAGACAGGTACCCTGCTTGCCAGGGACCTATCAGGATTTACCTGGGCAGGTGAGGAAGATGAGGATGAATAGTGTTCTGTTACTGTACATACATACTTAAAGCATTCATAACCAAAGATGCCAAATGCCATGCCATTTTTTTGCACACACTAAAGGCTTGGCTGACTGCGTCTATTTTATTTTATTAAAGCAGAAGCACTAACTTAAGTTAAAAGGAAAAAATAGCTTAATAAAAATTCTGTACATATCTGATTAATTCATTTTTTCAAGTCGTCTTTTTTTTTAGTTTTTATAATTTTGCACCAAAAAAAAAAAAAAAGTGAACTGCTGAACAATTTTGAAAAAATATCTAATTGCAGTTATTTTGACTGATATTGCAATTGAAATATGATTGGCGATAGTAGAGGAAATTATCATTTTTACTGTACTTACTGTACTGTTTTCATTTTCATTGAAAAGCCTGTTCAAATAATCATGATGTGACATTTGCAGGAATCCCTAATGAACAAAGACAAATAGCTCAACATTCAAAATTTGATTCAAAATGGTATTTTGACACATTTTTTGCCCTGAAAGCAATATTCCAGCCCAGAATGATAATCCACTCAATATGTACTCACTCCTATGCCGATGTGAGGATGGGTGAAGATCTTCAGTTCACAAAACAATCCTGGAGTTTCAGCAGAAAACAGGGTTGCAGCCAAATCCAGTACAATGGCAGTGAATGGTGACCACGGATAAAATGTAGAAAAAAAAAAACTATAGCCTCCCAGCTAGCATGTAGACACGGCGTCGATGTATCGCGAGACTTCGTATATCTCTTAATGGATGCACGTGTGAAAATATTGCGAGATATACGAAGTCTCGCGATACATCAACGCCATGTTTACGTGCTACCTGGGAGGCTGCAGTTGACATTTCGGCTAAAAACATGTTAAATGGCGTCTTTTGTGATTAAATTTTAATGTCACAGCTCACGGACACTTGGATTACACCACACGAGCAGGATGGAGACATTTTGTGTTTGTTTTGTGTTCATTTTTCTACATTTTATCCGTGGTCTCCATTCACTGCCATTGTACTGGATTTGACTGCAATCCTATTTTCTGCTGAAACTCCAGAATTGTTTTGTGAACTGAAGATCTTCACCCATCATCACATTGGCATAGGGGTGAGTACATATTGAGTGGTTTATCATTCTGGGGTGGAATGTCGCTCTAAATAATATTGCAGCTCCTGCGATTGGAAAATTGCAATAGGCAGTGTTCCAGTTTTGATGCATTTTTGATGAATTGTTCAGCCCTGGTATTATTGTACCTTGAGTTTTTGGTATTGTTATATCCATAAAACCTACAGTAACTGTTCTACTGTCTTACATAGTAAATGGCGTGATACACTGGACTGAAAAATATGTGTTACTCTAAAACTGCATCTAAAACAGGGCTATTGACTAACTGTTTATGAGCTATAAGAGATGGGTTTTTAATATATTGTGAGGCTGTGTTATTTGCACATTCTGGGGGAAGTTATTGCTCTCCTGAAAGAGATAATGTACCAGCAGGCTCATCATTCTGAGCATCTGTGTGTACTGTATACAGTTTAGCGCAAGCATCTAAAAGTGTTCATGTCTGTGGATATTAGTGAACATCTGTAGTCATAAATTTGTGTTTGTACTGTGCAGAAAAAATTATGTGCATAATTTACCCTTTCACAGGGAGAGTGTGTTAAATGTCCAGCAGGATTTTACTGTGCTGGCTCTGTGGATGCTGACACTGGGCATGTGTCTGGGACTCACACTCCCATGCTGTGTCCTAAAGGACACTATTGCCCACCAGGTAGGATACAATAGTGCAGCTCTTCTACCACACACACGCACAATTTTTTCAGATCATGGCATCAGATATTAATATATGTGGGACACACAAGTGACACTGTGGGCTCAGTGAGATTAATTAATTATAATAATGTGTTGTATTGCATGTGAAATGTTGATGAATATTATTTTTGCTTTGTGTGTACTCCTGAACAAGTGGCTGTAACAGTAAATGGCTTTCTAATTATGCAAATGGCTATTATAGAGCATAATCAAGATAAGGATTGTCCTCACAAACTGTTCTGTGATGTTTAGTACTGGACCATCTGTAGATATTATGTGCTATTTATCTACAGGAACGCAGTCTGGTGTTGCATTCCCATGCCCAGCTGGTGCCTTCAGCAGGCAGATGGGGTTGTCCAATAAGTCGGGCTGTGAGCTCTGCCCTCCGGGGAGATACTGCAGTACCTCTGGACTGGTTGCTCCCACCGGGGTCTGCTCTCCAGGGTAAACACAGACAGACTGAACACATACTTCACCAATAGACTATGAAAGATATGACATCCTGTTTCTGTTTAATTCTGTCTCCCATGTCTATTATTAAACGTCCCTTATGCTCTGTCTCTGCCTCTGTCTTTTTCATCTATCACTTCCTACATCCCATATCCCCCTCCCCATCGCCTCTGTCCTCATCATCTCTCTGCTCCTAGTTACCTCTGTATCCACGGTTCTGCTTCTGCCCAGCCAGAGGAGGGCCCAACAGGACGCCGCTGCTCTGCAGGGTCCTACTGCCCCCAGGGTACCAGCTATATGGTTCCCTGCCCTGCAGGCACCTTCAGCTCCATAGAAGGTGACATATAGCTCTGCATAATTATATAGGTATTCTGTCCGTGACATAATGGGCTCACTTAACTGAATATATTAGCAGTGTTAACTGTGATTTCTTTGCAATCAGTGAAAGAATTCCCCACCATTGTTCATCAAAAAACACTTACTGAAAACAAGTGAAGTGGAATTATATCACTTAACCCCAATTCATGACATATGTTATCATCAGCGTTAGCTGTAGGATTTTGCTGACCCTAACCAAGCTTTTGTTTGTGGCCCCAAAATGGTGCAGCCACTGCAACCACCAAAACACTCACACTATTCATAACTGAATGAATGAAGGTGAAACGTTTTTCATTCAAAAAGTCTTGTTTCTTGCTATTTGCTTGCCAACTAACCAGCGTTACCATGACTACACACTGAGTTATTAACGTGAGCAAGTCAACTTAACCCCGTACAAAGTGTTACGAGTCTGGAATTTCACAATTTTAGGGGCAACGGCACTTGACGTTTGGTGTTGTCAATTTTTGGTAGGTACAAAAGGGCCAAATGCCAGGGCAGCAAGACCATCAAATAAAACGATGATTAATGATTGAAGTCCACGGAAATAATGAATTTTAATTAAGGGTTAACGATGATTTTATTTTTTTTTATAATTTATGTTATTTTTTTAGATACTATTTCAAAATACTGACTTATTATGCACAGCAGTGCAATGAAAGTACAGATGTTTCATAGAGGAGATGTATATAACATGGATCTAGCTGTTTGTCACTGTCATTGACATAAATAAAAATGGTTGTGTTCCTAAATAAGTGTTTATGCCAGCGGCCTGACCTTTTTTGGCTTGTATTTTTGTTTTTATTCAGGGGGAGTTTCTCTAGAAGTATGTCAGTCCTGTTTGCCTGGCCATTACTGTGCTGAGGTCGGCCTCTCCTCTCCATCTGGGCTGTGCAACCCAGGCTTCTACTGCACAGAGGGCTCCAGGACAGCCACACCTTGGGGTAATACCACAGGTAACAGACTGATACTTATTGCCCTTTACATAGTGTTAATAAATGCATGGCAACATGCACAACAAGCTATTTTAGAAATGGTATTTGTAGCAAAAAAAAAAAAAAAAAAAAAAAAAAGCCCAGGGTAATCTGGCACAAGTCTGAAAAATACTGTGCTGTGCACCATTCTCTCTCAATGCTCCTCTGTTTTCATTTAACGTTTTCATGGCCTTTTGACTCCACAGTGCTCCAGAGGTCTCCACAAAACATTTACCAGTCCCCACTGCTTTCTCTTTGTAGTATTTCTCTCCCCGGGATTGCCAAAAATGGCTCTGGCCTTTTAGTTCACTCCTTAACCTAATGAGTAATGACATCCAATAAAGGTCTATTGTCTCAGTAACAGGAGATACCACATCTCCATCCCCACTTCCTGGCGATTCAACCCTGGGTCAGTTCCATGGCGATGTGTGTCCCGAAGGCCACTACTGTCCTAAAGGGAGTACAAAGCCGAGCCCGTGTCCTCCAGGTACTGAAAACCAACATACCCAGCTCTGAAGAAGTGGAAATTATTTCTTTAAGTCATCATGTATCATGAAGATGTTGCTAAACAGAAGTATAGATGTCCCTTTTCATTTCCTTGAATGAGCATTGTGTCTGACCTCTTTCTTTATTACACTGCCTCCAAAGGTACTGTACAGTACCATAGAGCCCCCAGAGGTGCAATATAATGGCTTAATGTATCCAGAACTATAGAGGAGGTTGTAAAACCTAATGGGAGTCCAATAAAACTGTCATAACAGTCAGCTAGCTACTTAACCAAGTGAATAAATGGAGCAGTCTATGGTGCATGTACGTGACACTGTTATGCCATGCTAGTTCCTTTTCTGTGTGTGTGTGTTTGGGGGAGGGGGGGTGAAAGAAAAAAGACAAAGAAGTAGAGTGGAAGTTATTTTTATCTCATGATCATTTGTCTCCTCCATATATACAGGTACTTTCTTGGGGAGGTCTGCGGCTGAGTCTGAGGCTGACTGTGAAGCTTGTTACCTGGGTTCTTATTGCCCCATGTGGGCTCAGACCTCTGTTGACCTCCTCTGTCCCCCGGGGTGGTTCTGTCCACCAGGATCAGTGTCTGGACATCAGCCAGGTACAGTACACATCATCAGGGGTCAGCTCAGGTTTAACCTGCGCTTCATCTTTTTTTTTTTTTTTAACACAATGTCTGATCACATACAATAAGTCTGGTTTCCAAATAGTTCTTCTCACTTTATGAGGTTGGTTCAGAAGACCAAATTCTACTTACTTTACTCACTGTAGAAGGTAGCATTGTAGTGCATATTAAGGATGTTGCACAATTTCACTTACAGGGGATGGACATAATACTATGAATAAAAACTGTTGTACTTTGAAGTAAAGTGACATGTATTACGAGTACATCAGGCTGCGTGGCAATTAGCAATGTCATCCTGCTCTATATGGCATTTGTCGTATCATCAAGCATGTATCTCCACCATATCAGCTTTTAAGAAAGACAGCATTATTTTTATATTTGTGACATAACAGCCCTCAGGCAAGAAACCATTTATAAACTAATTTCCTTCTTTTTTTGTATTAATGATTTGTTCTTATTTTGTTAGTACCCACTGATTTGTGGGATTCACCAGTGTTTTCTTATTTTTGCTCTTCTCTTAAGTAAGAGAAAAGGTAAGATTGGTCGAGAGCATTCATATTTTAAATAAAAGTATTAAAAGAAATATAAAATGAAATATAAAGTTTTTCCTTCAAGTTCTAATCAGTTGGTTAAAAAAATAATGAAAAGTTTTTTAATTTCTGTTCCTTTACCACCAATCATTATAAAGATAAAAAAGGTTTAAAAAAAACTAAATGATTTAACTCTAAGTCTTACTTTTTAATTACTTCTCTCTGCTGACACAGCATCTCCGTATTTTGACTTCACTACTGCTGAAGTTCAAGATTTTCTTACATCCTCTTTATCATGGTGTCTCTTCAATTCTTGGCCATGTACCAGAGTGTTTGCGCACAGCACAACACCTGCCCTTGTGTAGTATTAAGACTTTATACACCCACCTGTGCTAATAACAAACAATTAGCTACATGCCCTCAGTTTATGATCAAGTGGGAATCATCATTAAGGACATCTGGATATGAGCAGATTTGGGTGAATAAGTGTGTTTGTTGCATCTAGAGTTGACCTCTTTTATGTTTTCTCTTAACAGAAAATTAAGAGAAAATATAAGAGACAAAACCTTTAGTGTAGCAGAGCCTCTCCAGTGAGCCAACATGCACCACAGCAGCACCCTGACTCTGTTTGACCAATAAAACAGAGCTTTAATTAGTATCATTAGTAACACCTTTGTTTATCCCACTATTTCATGTCAAAATGGTTGCTGTGTAAGGGGTCCATTGTTTTTTTTATTGTTTTTTCAGCTTAAAAAGTAAGAGCATTTTCTTTACCCATAGAGGAACACCCACTGATCGTAAATAAATGATATACAATGCACCTCCACTTCCTCCCGCTGTATATAAAAAAAAAGTCAAAATATCCTGGATACAAGCACTGCCATTGCACTGATGACGTCATTTGAAGCCAGAGTCTGTGTAGTAGTGATCAGGCTTGGAGCTGCAGTATTGAGGTCTTGCTCATACAGCCATTCGACTCAATTGTGAGCAGAACAGTGATGCCAAACATGAAGTGAAACTGCTTTTTGTACTATTACAATAACTAATGAAAACCAAACTCATCAGCAAAACACTTCAACATACACCAGAGAGACAGGAGCTACCCATAATGAAAATAAAAAACAATCTTTCAGAATGATTTATTTTTTAGTTTGGCACATGTCCCATCTGCTAATGAGAACAATAATCCTTAAGTTTATGGTTTCATGGTTTTCATTGGACCACAACTAAGCTCTATCTTGTTTGGTCAGTTTCATCTTATCACCACTTTACCTTTTTGTTACAGTTTTGTAGCAGTGGTTGTAACTGTAATACTTTTCAATGTCTCTTCAATGAGGTGTTTGCCTTATTTCTGTCTGCTCCCTGAACATAGTTGTTCTGTAACTGATTCTGTGGATGTGTAGCAGAACTCATCAGTTATTTTACAAACCATACTCTACGTGTACCATGGAGGTGATTTTATGTCTCAGATGAGCTTTCCCCCTGCTCCTGTTATATTTCAAGCACATGTAGAGGTTTCCTGAACGGCATCCTCGCCCCCCTTCTGCCTTTGATCAAGAAGACGTTTTGCTAATTTGAGCATGAAATGGCCCAGAACCTATAAAAGAGTCTCCAGCTTGTTGCTGTCAGAGGACACCTGCTGCTGAGCCTGCTTTCTCTTCTCTTTGCCTCCCACAGGATTTCCGCACAGGACCAACACTGCTCAGAGAAACTCTCTTCCTCACTGCTTTGTTTCCATGGCACCACATTGGGCCTGGTGACATACAGCATACTTTCTTTCATGGATAATTGCCGCATAAATTTATTTAAAAGGATAATTCATTAGTTAGTTAGTTAGTTAGTTAGCTAATTAGTTCGTTAGTTTTTATCTCTGTCATGCCAAGTATCTGGCCCATCCCACATGTGATTACACGTCAAAAAACATGCATTTTCCAGCTTACTATAGTCTCTCAAATAGAGGAAAAAACTAATTTAAGATAAATTTCAAAAGAACTGCACACTGAGAGGAACTGTAACAGACCTACAGCTTATTTTGATAAAGATATTTTTTTCTTATCTCCCAGGCTTTCTCCAGGCAACTACTTAATCTGAATGTTTTATATACATTCAGTCTTTGTGCATCATCCACATTTACAAAATCAAGACATGTTTTTATATTATTGAACTAAATATTGCACATTCCCAGTAAAAAGGGGAGTAGACAACAAAGTGAAACTCTTTCTATATCAGTCAAACAGCATATTGAACAAATCTGCTTTTCTTCTTCTAGACCAGCATATTGTCTAGTTTCAACTAGAAGTGGTAAAAAAAAATCCCAGTGTGGGGTGAATAATGGAATATCTTACTTTATCTAATCTTTGAGATTATTTGGGCCATTCTATAGAATTGGTTCAAAGTCAGATTTACATACACTGAACCAAACCCTTTAATAACATCTTAATATTATATTTCAGCTGGTATTCAAACAATGTCACATTAGAAACTGACATGGAGGTTATGCAAAAACACTTTTGATTGGCAAAACTGGAATAAAATTTTGTTAATTTCTCTCAAATAAAGGATTAAGTGTTACTTTGTCACTACTGAAACAGTGATGCCCAAACCAAAGCGTCATTGGTAGTGACGCTTTAGGAGTTTATTTCCCCCAAATAAAGGATTGAACACTCTTTTGTCACTACTGAAATAATCTTGTCATAACCAAAACACCATTTTCAAAAATTTCACTTTCTAAACATCAAAAAGAACTTTAAAAAAAAACACCAATGGAACAATTTGCAAAAATCACCCGAGTATCAGTTTTATGAGTAGAAATTTAGGGGTTAGGGTCCGGGACAGCTACATCCCACTTCACAGCTCCCTACAAATGATGATTTTTTTGTATATTAAAATTACTGTTATCTCAAATATTATTTTGCATTTCAATAGTTAATAGGAGCATCTTAGTGAACATTTGCATACTTAAATGCATTTCAGATTTGTGTTTTGGTTGGGGGATAGCAGTTTGCACCAGTTTAGTAGAATGGCTCATATACAACATAATTTTCAGTAAGATATGAATATTTTAGCATCCTAAATACACACAATTTTGGATTAGTCCATATGTCATCAGCCCATTGCGCTTTATACACAACAAGCACAGATTTTCTGAACATTCAAATCTCCTTTTTTCAGAAATTCCTCACCAAACTCATACTTCCAAAACAATGTGCAGACATCTCTTGACCAAAGGCCAATCATGTTTATCCTACACACACACACACACACACACACACATATATATATATATTTTCAGCCTATTTTCCTCCGTATCAAGTAAGTGATTCTACAACTGGACTTTACGTATCTGCCAGCGAGCCTCACAAACTATATTTCATATGCACATTATTCTTGTTTTCATTGTTCACAAGAAGGCACCAGATGATGGTCTGAACTTTATCTGACTGTGTTACAGGACGTCAGTGCCCACCTGGCCATGCGTGCCCACACGGTAGTGCTGAGCCGACCATCTGTAGGCCTGGCACTTTTCAATCTTCATCTGGACAATCCACATGTAACACCTGCCCACCAGGTAATTAAAAAGATCCCACCTGTGTGCCAGCAAGTTTACCATAAAGCAAAGAAACAAAGGTGAACTGAAGCGTATAAAATGTGACACCTTGCCCAGGTTTCTACTGTATGGAGGGTTCATCTGTGCCAGCTCAGTGTCCCATGGGCAGTGTCAGTCCATCAGCCGGCAGGACGTCCCTATCTGACTGCTCCCCCTGCCCCTCCGGCTCCTTCTGTAACAGCAGTGGTCTGACAGAGCCGACTGGACCCTGCAGCCCAGGTCTGACAGTCTATCGTCACCATGGGAAATGATGTCAGAGAATTGACCTATAAGAGTGTCTTTTCCTCTACTGTATTCCTGCACTGTACTCAGCCCCTGAATAACATTTATTTCACATTGTGAATGTTGCTGTTTTATTCAGTGAGATGTCCAACCACATTGTCTACCACAGGATATTTTTGTTCCCTGGGGTCCTCTGAGTCTTCTCCTGTCTCCAGGCCTTATGGAGATGTGTGTCCCATGGGATACTTCTGTCCTCAGGGCAGTGGGTCACCCAAACCCTGTCCTGTTGGCAGCTTCCTCGCAGAGCCTGGAGCTCCCTCTTCCTCTCACTGCCACCTCTGCCCCCCAGGGAAATACTGCCTCAGTCCTGGAGCCTCACAGCCCACAGGTGGGGGATTTTACCAGGTTTCCCATTAGTAAAGGACAGTCAGGCTTATCATTGCTCAGTGAGAACAGAGGGCCAGTTGTGTAAAACCCATAACATCTCATGTTTCAGCTGTACACATCACATTAGCCTGTTTCCAGACCCATGAATCACTGCACACATTAACAGGTTTTGGGTGGATAATAATAAATAATATTAGTGATGACGTGAAACTAAGGCTACATTCACACGGCAAGCCTTTGTGGTCAATTTGTACTTATTGCTCAGAACTGATTCATACAAAAGCCCTAAGAGGCAAGTGAGTGAGTTTGATTTATATTGTTTTGTTGTCATGTGTTTATGACTTCAGAACAAGTGTAATAAAGCTTTTTGGCAGGTTCCTTAATTGTTTTTCATCTGTGAAACAGATGAAAAGGGAGAAAAAGTGTCACGTGCCAGTTCACGGAGGACCCCAAGAATGCAGAGATAGAGGCAAAAAACGTTTTTCAAAAGTTTATTGAACCCCACTGGGCACAAACAAAACGAAAGGCGCAGGACTGGAAGAGACGGCGGTAGTTGGGCTGGCGTGGCTGGCTGTGTGGGCTGGAGCTGAGCATGTGGGAACGCTGAGCCACTGAAGCAGAGTCCACAGAAGGCAGGAAAACACACCGGTAACTAGGCACAAAACACATAGGTATTAGAGACACGAAACAAGGATGCAAAAATTCCAAAAGACCACTGGAGATCACCGGAGCCGCATACTACCGAGCAAGACGGGATAATCTGGCACTGGAGTGGAGAACTGAGCAGGCATTTATGGCACGGGGTGATTAGTGAGATGAGAGACAGGTGCGTCTAGTTGCACGCAGCCAGCCAGCTCCGCCCTCCGCCGCCCCACACTGCCAGGAGAAAAAACAGAGAGGGAGAGAGAACAAAAAGAGAGAGGAGGGGGAAAAGTAGAAACAAAACACAAAAAACACAAACACAACACAACCAAAACCAGTAATAACCAACCAATTCATGACAAAAAGTTTGCCAGGTGAAAAAAAAAGTTTTGCTATAACTTTCTAAGTTTCTTTTTTAATTTGTGAGAAGAGGTGAAAAAACAAAGTTTTGGCAGGTCAGTTTTTTAACATGACAGTCATGTCCTTCTTAAGGCTAAAAATGTATTAATATGTATTAATCAGTGCCAGTCTGCTGTACAAGAGCAAACACCATCTTTCACCATCTGTTGAAATAGATTCTTCTTCTGAATGGGTCGCAGAATTTTTTTCTCACTTACCTCCCAGGGTTTCCATTGATTTTATTTGTTTGGCTGTTCATGTTATTTTTTACATGTAACCAATATCAGATTTCTCCGTGAACTGGTAACAGCCCTGAAATCCACAAAAGAGCAACAGCAAAGACTTAACATGCAGCACGCTTTTGTATGTGTTTATGGTCTTATTTCCAAGTTGATGTGCAGTGGAAACCAGCGAATTTATGAGCAGATGATAATGAAGATGAGTGTAAGTAGAGCCAAATTTTTTAATTATGGCTTTTTTTGAAACAACGGGTGCTATCTCTGCATGGAAGTGTGTGTGCATGTGGAGTCACAGCCAGGAGTGGATTTCAGAAGCAGATTTCATCCAGAATTTCAGGACATCAGAGCTACTTTTATCTGTTTAATTATTGCGTCTGTCCACAACAGTGTTGCAGCAAGACACTTCAGGCGAGTGAGTGATGCCAAAGTCATATGAATGCTGATATGATTGTTCACACTGAGGTCGCACTGAAAAAAAAAAAAAATCAGACCAATATCTGAATTAGGACCACATATTAAAGTTTCCCAAATCAGAATTGAAAAATATGATATGAAAAATAAGATTGGGGCCACGTTTGCCTTCAGTGTGAATGTAGCCTTACAATTTAGGTCTTATTATCAAGCCAAGATCCCATATAACGAGACAGGTGATCATTTCTTGCTTTTCTAATACCTCCCTGTGTTAGGTCCATGTTTTGCAGGTTTCTTCTGCTCTGGAGGTGCCGATAGCCCCACACCCCGAGCCAACTCCTCTTTGTTCAGCTGTCTCTGTGAAATACTGGAGGCTTATACAACACAGACAGGAGCCGCCTTATGGATGCACAATCTGTCCTGCTTCAGTAACTCCAGTAATTCTGGTAAAATATGGGTCTCTTCGGTTTGTAATAACACAATAAATGTTTCCTGTGAAAGGGCAGTACATCAGTTTCTTCAAACTATTCAACCAGAGTGCAAAGCCTTACGTATTGTGATAAATGTTGTACAAAGCAGCAGCTTTTCAGTTTGACCTTCCCCTAAATGTATTCTACAATTAATCACTGCTTTACGGTGTTACCTTGTAAAGAGATGTTGTTTCCTTGTCAGTAAAAAACTGTTAAATCAGAATGTAGAAAGAGAAGAGTGACCCCTCTTTGGTTTCCTGTCGGCGACACTAAGATAATAACTCAGACATCTTTCATGCTTTATCTGCCCTGTTCTATTATAGGGAGAGACGCTAGCTGGATCGAAGTGGTAGCGGCGCCACGACCGGATTCAGACCACGTTGTGACTCACGCACCATTATATCTTAAGAGTCCACATTATGCATGTTCCACCTACAGAGGAGATATATGCCCCAGGGGTGGGTAAATCCTGACAGTGAACTCGTGTACTCAGTGTGATACTTTGATCATTCCCTCAGGCACACATGCTATCGTCCTTGCTCTTGACATGGTTGTCCCACTTACTGTAATTGCTGTGACATATGACTGATTTCATCTGGTCTGTCCAGCATGTGCGGCACATGCCAGCTTTAATACTACTTCATCATGGTTTAATTTAGAGCTGTCCATGACTTAAGATTTTCCTAGTCGGCCAGTAGTTGTTAGTTCAGGCCATTAGTCAACCAGACATTTCAAGTTTATGATATGATAATAATAATAATAGTGAGCCTTTAAAATATGAATTTACGACAGTGCTAAAAGTGTCAGAACAACCAGCAGGGAGACAGAACATTTTGTTAATTTATTTCAACACAATATAACGTCACACAAATCTTGTTGTTCAAAACACAGAGATAAATAACTTCCAACTTCACAAAAACAAACATATAACACAATGGATTAATTATACTTACTCCTTAGTACTCTCACTACAAACTCACTCCTCAACTTCATGCCTCCTGTCCCTGCTTGAACCTGCCATTTGTCATCGTTCAGAGTCAGAGAGCTGTTTAGAGTCGCTGGAAATCATCTTGTTACTGTATTACCTGTCGTCAGACTGGCCGCTGTCAGTCTCGGAGGTCCATGGCTGGTCGTGTTCACTATTACAGTGACCAGTGACCTGATTATTCTGAGGGTTTGTGACTTGAAAAGGAGTTTAAGTTGCAAAGATTGCATTGTGTGATGATCTGTGAGGAGGATTTCGCTCCTGTTTGTGTGTCTACTTACTGCATGCAGCTCTGTGTCAGCACTGTATAAACTGTCCGCGAGTCTCTCTCTCTCCATAAAACAGCTGATAAATATGTAGAATAAGTATGAAGTTTAACACAAACAGCAGTGAACATGTAACTCACCAGTATCCTGATTGGACACACTTTTAGAAAAACAGCATGAGAATGAAGGCCCAGTTGTTCCTGTCATTGTCAGTTTTGTCAAAAAAGTGAAAAATTACAGAAAAGGCTTCGCCAGTCACGCTCCATCATAAAAATTATCTTCATTGTACAGGAAGTCACTGAAGGCAGCACAAAATAATTGCTGATGAGTATGCCACTAGAATTTCTCTCGCGGGTTCATAGTCCCCCATTTAAAGGTCTAAAAGCCTAAGTGCTGCAATTGGACTTCCCTGTTGAGGAGCTGGAGATGGTTGGGTGGCGATGCACATAAAACAGCAGCACTGAAATAACAGAGCTGATGTCAGACGAGCAAGGAACACATTTAAATTCTGGCAGCAAAGTAATTACTGCCTGTTGGAACAAAAAAAATCTGGTGTGTTAACTGTAAGGCAGGCAAGGCAAGTTTATTTGTATAGCACATTTCAGCAACAAGGCAATTCAAGGTGCTTCAAACAGGACATTGAAATGCAACAACAGGGGAAAAAGAAACACATTTAAAACATTATAAAAGAAGCAAGTAAAAGGTGATTACTGTAACTGTAAATAGAAGAAGCTAAAAATAAGAGCGTGGGAATAAAAAGGTTCAGAGTTTGAGAAAATCCTTTATCTCTGGAGGGAGCATGTGCATAAGAACTGTAATCCTCCTGATTGGACTTTTGGCCACTCTGAAGTTGATTTATTTCACTGATAATTTTTGTGGTTATTTTTCAGGTTTTTATTGTCTCTCAGGCTCTGCTCACCCCCAGCCCTGTGAGGCTGGATTTTACTGCAACCAGACTGGTCTAGATTCTCCAGCAGGACCCTGTGCTGCAGGATATTACTGCCCCAAAGGTTCTGCAGAACCACATGCTTCCCCTTGTCCCACTGGGCACTACTGTCCACTTGGAACTCCTCTTCCTTTGCCCTGCCCTCTTGGAACCATAAAAAGTGAGATATTGCTCTTTTGTAATAGTTAGATTCATCCAATAATCTTATTTATTGTTTGATTTTTGAGAGCAATTTAATTATCAAAAGAAAACTGTCCTGCATGCTTGGAATAGAAAGACAATTCAGTATTCCCTTCCCATTTTTTTCTGTTATGAATTATTGATGAATGAGTAATCAGACACAATACAAAACTGAGAAATACAACACCTAATCCTCTTTGTTGCACACAATTTCAGTTTTCCCGCAAATGTCCTTACACAAACTGGTGTCTGTCTTTGCAGTTCAGTGATGCAGAGAAATATGAAAACTTCCACAGAAGCCTTTTTTCTCTCCCTTGGGCGCGTATGAATAATTTCAGTCACAAAGTGGTTTAATCGTGTAATTGTATTCTTGTCTCGCAGCGGACAACCGGAATCCTATTAAAATGTGCTGTAGCTCCTTTGTATGTTTATGAATTAGAAACTGATTAGGGAATAGGTATACACTTGGCATAGAAGAACAGTGTTATCTCTTTTAGTGCTTTCATTATGTCAACTTATAAAGTGATTTTTTTGCAAGTCAATAAACACTGCAAGGATGAAACACCAAACAATTCAAGTATATCATTTATGATTTAATTTCGAATATGAATGTGTATATTGTGTGCTATCCATCAGGTTCCCTTGGTGGCTCTACAGTCGAGTCTTGCCAGCCGTGTCCTCCGGGTCACTACTGCCACCAGAGAGGAATATCTGAGCCAAGTGGCCGGTGTGCAGAAGGCTACTTCTGTCCTGGGGGACAGAGCTCTGAGAGACCACAACAACATGTCTGCTCAGTGGGACATTGTTGTGAGAAGGTCAACCATCCAGTATTAGTCCTCAAGCTATTGTCAGTCATCACTGTTGAATATTGTATGTGATGTCTCTGCATGAGTCTTCCTCCTCAGCTGTGGTTTTCATTCTGTCATCAAAAGTGCATTACTAAAGTCAGCTTTTCCCAAACTTAGGGTCAAAACCCAAAATGGGTCGGGGACCTGCTTTTATTGGGTTGCTAGAGTAAAATACATTCTGCTTTTACACAAATAGTGACAAGTAGGATGGAATGAGAGGCAGAAAGCAGCTCTCAGAAGTTTGAGAACCCCTAGCATTAGTTAGTTAGTTAGTTTTTCTCGACTGTCTCAGTCTTCTTCCCGTGTTACATCTCTCTCGGTCTCCACTGTTATTTTTGCCCCATGATTATGCCTGATGATGCATGTTATTCCCCTGATATAAAGCTAATAAAATCAATTTACTGGCTCCTCCAGGGCAGTGTCAGAGAGACAGCCTGTCTTCCAGGCAGCTACCAGCCCAGACAAGGCCAGGGCAGCTGCGAGACATGCCCTGCTGGTTTCTATTGTCAGGATCAAGGTAAAGCTGATGGGCTGAAAAATGGTTTGGTTGACAAAGCATTTAACAGCTGGGAAAATAAATGTATTCTCCTCTGTGTCTGTACATCAGGAATGACACGTCCACTTCTATGTGAGAAAGGGTTTTATTGTCCCAATGGATCAGCAAATCAACACCCGTGTCCGGCAGGGACATATGGGAACATGTCAGGACTGGTTGAGGAATGGCAGTGCTCACAGTGTGACCCTGGGATGTACTGTAAAGGAACAGGTACCATGTATTTCTAACAGCTATCTTTCTTGCAGACAGCTGCAGTGTAACTTTAGTGGTTTATTTCAGAAACAATGAGCAGTAAATGGCTGTTCTGTTCGGGTGATAAAAACCTGCTTGAATACTGTTTGTTTAAAGGGAGGACTTTCCCCAGCGGGCTGTGTGCTACGGGGTTTGTTTGTATCGGAGGAGCCTCTGAACCTTCACCACAAAACAGTCTGACTGGATTCCCATGTCCTCCTGGCTTCTTCTGCTCTGTGGGGACTTCTGTACCAAAACCCTGCCCAAAAGGGACATTCAGGTGCAAATCCTGCAATATCTCTGTATACTTCATAACCCTGCATATTACATCTCCCTCATATTTCTAATTACAACAAACAATAATATTTACATGACATAAGAGGTTTTGAACTGTAGAACTACACTGATACTGCAGTATTACAGTACTTGATGACCAAACATTGCTCTTGATGTAACTTGTGAAAATTTTAATTACATAATCAAATCCACAGACATTCAAGCAGATAATGGTCCATGTTTAACTAAAAGGTGGGGCCAATGACTGTAGAGAAAGATGGTGGCTGTTTAGTCTCATTTCAATGTTGTCAAAGACAGACACTTTGGGTTTAGACCGAGCCAAACAACAAAACAATGACAGTCGACAATCAATCAAGTGCCAGTATAGAGAATGGGCAACAGCATCATTGTGCATTGCATTCTGGAAAGTGATCGCCATATTTTAGGATACATGCCCACAAGCACACAGCAGCAACAAACAGAAACCAGCAAGAAAAAAAAAATGAATGAACCAGGTGAAGATCAAACACAAGGTTACTTACAAGTGAAGCTGAAGGAAGCAAAGGGACGCTACTATGAGAAAATCAAGGAAATTAACGAGCTCAATCCAAATTAACACAAAGAGCGATTGTTTGATATAAATGAATGCAAGCTAGTCTTACCACAATACTTTACACATAATTGCTTATAATTACTTACTGAACACTGAAGCAGTATGCCCACTTCTGATGTTAAAAAAAGATTAAAAACTGAACCATTTTATGTCACTGAAGCTGAGGGAATGTTAGCTAGCTAACACATTTGTCTCTGCCTCATGATGTGTCTTGATTGGTGTGAAATTATGGATTTTAATGGATTTGATTTTTTTTTTTTTTTTTATCTCTGTGAATTCTTTTGGCAAATAACTAGTTTTGTAAATGACCCAAATTTAAATTTTTTTTTTAATCTAACTATTTGGCCGTTTCACTGCCTCTGAGGCCCACTAGATGGCACCCCCAAGGCCCATGTTTGGACCACAGCCCAGTGTTTGAGAATAGGTTGTCTACACATCACAAGGGGGCTCATGTCAAAAGTTCCATCAGTGTAACGAGATGGATTATAAGTGCACTCAGAGACCCAATCTTGTCATGAAAATCACGTCCTTGTCCTTCAGGATGGCACTGGTTTGCCTGAAAAAACACACAGAAATTCTTTCATTAGTTATGTAGCTATGCTAGCTGTTGCAGAGTTAGCTGTGTAGCCGTGTAGCAACAACACAACAACAAACAACACAGCTTGGCTAATTTACAACTTACCCGTTTAAAAATGCTGTGAAAACACAAACGTGTTGGGAAATGTTGCTAAAGGCGATGTTTGTTCATCTTACAGCTGCTACCAATGCCATACAACACTTCTTTGTTAACTCTGAGTTAAAGTTATGTCAGTTGATTATACAGCAAGCATTAACCAACCATTCCACTGTGTTTTAACGCTGGACAAGATGTAAACACCACTGCAATGTCTACCACCTCCACAGTTACTACTATTTAGTCTCTAGCTTCTGTATACTAAAATCCTACAATGCCTTGTGTTGCTCATAGCAGCTCATGGTCCCGTTCTCTATTTGACAACCTGAGAATGAGACTCAACAATCACTCACCCCACCTCTAATGCTTTGTTAGGATAAAATATAACAATGCGATGAAACAGGAGATGTCATCTAGAGGGTTTTACTTAGAAATTATTTAAGTGTACTCTCTGTGATGAAATCATGAGCAATCAGTATAGTGGTGTATAGTTATTAAGATGTTCACATCTTTTGACAGTGAGCAAAGCGGGCTTGAGGATGAGTCTCAGTGTCGTAGCTGCAGTCCTGGATTCTACTGTTCAGAGACCGGCCTCTCGGCAGTCTCTGGACCCTGCCTGCCAGGTCAGAAACAAGCCAGAGGATTTAGTCATGTTAATGTGATGCATTAGCCAACTTGATATAAAAATTAAGCTTTCCAAACGTTTTATTGAAGTGTTTCTCCTCAGGTTTCTACTGTCTGGAGGGATCCCAGACTGCTACTCCAATGTCAAGTGCATCTGGAGGTGTTTGTCCACCAGGACACTACTGTGCAGAGGGCAGCAGTGTCCCCTCACCCTGCCCAGCTGGCTCTTACCAAAATGAGACTGGAGGAAAGGGCAAAGATGACTGCAAACCATGCCCATTTGGTAAACAAAAAGTTGCACTGTATGAACTGAACTCTGCACTGTCTGAAGATGTCCTGACTATTTAAATGTCTTTGCCAGGCTGGTTCCAGGAGTTATCGGGCCAGACAGAGTGTAATCCCTGTCCCCCTGGGTTCCACTGCCAGTCCCTGAGTCACAGCCCCACCAGCCCTCTGCCCTGCCCAGCTGGATACATCTGTCCCAGAGAGAGTCCAGACAGTCAGCCTCTTCCCTGCCCCAAAGGCACCTACAGCCCCAGTCAGGGTCTCACCACCACAGGTAAAAACCTAGAACCTTTATGAAAAAAGATAACATGTGGAATCTCATACTCATTGTCAACAATGAAATACAACTTTTAACAAGCAAAACATATAAATTGCCTTCCTTAATTTCTTCTACTTCAACACACTGACACTTCTCGCAGTGTGTAACCATCTCAAAGACACAGTGACTGATCTCACTTGGCAGGTAGCTTGTTTTGCTGTTTGGACCGAGGTCAAAGCTGTCAATCTGTGTTTGCAGGTGAGTGCCGCGTGTGTCCAGCAGGTCAGTTTTGTGGGTCTGAAGGTTTGGTTGAGCCTTCAGGAGTGTGTGCTGCTGGGTTTCTTTGTCTGATGGGTGCCACAGTGCCGAACCCGACTGACAACAGGACTGGATCGCTCTGTCCACCTGGGATTTTCTGCCAACAGGGGCTAAGAGCAGGTATATGGAATAAAAAAAAAACACCTAGTCTGGCTTGCACCAACAAAGAATTAATAATCTCAGATTAGTTCTAATTAGAGATGGAGTTCCCTCTTAATTGACTGATTGGATTTGAAACTGCATGGTAGTATCAATATAGAGATAATATTTGTTTTTCAAATAAAAAAAAATAAAAAAATAAATTTGAGTGTTGTTGGCACCAAGTAAGCATAAAAGAGGCAGGGAACAGTTAATTTTCGACAGCTATGTATTCTTTAACAAAATGTTATATTGTTTGCTAGCTAGCTAAAATGTTAACCAAACAGTGCACATATAAA
This sequence comes from Lutjanus campechanus, assembly GCA_027495735.1. Lineage (NCBI taxonomy): Eukaryota > Metazoa > Chordata > Actinopteri > Lutjaniformes > Lutjanidae > Lutjanus > Lutjanus campechanus. The sequence goes on from JAJHUR010136460.1 coordinate 21,770, forward strand.
AAGCTACCTATCTAAAAAGTTTGTTAGGCTAGTTAGCTTACTCATGATGGCTCGGTAGACAAGCTCTTATTTCTGCTCCATAGAGAAAAACTCAACCGGAGTAAAAGAAGAAAGAGACACACCACAAAACACAGTTGGGTTGAGTCTGTACCTTAACTGTCTTTGAGAAACCGGAATATTTTTCTCAATCCATCTAAAAAAGGCAGCTATTTAAAAATTTAAACTGCCTCAAGTGTAAATTAAATCTGGATCACAATTTAAATTGGGGTTTAAAGTTTTGGTGCAACAGAATATATCTTAATCTAGGTTTAGAGTAAAACCTTTAAGCTAACAGTTTTAATGTTTAAATTTAATTATTCTTAATATTTAGCTATTTTTTTTAAGTTTTGTGCAAAATAATTTAAAGTTAAACCATGATTTAATCAGGTTGAAAAATAAATCCTTGCTGGTCCAACCCAATCCTAAAGCCCTTGGTGATAAAATTAATGTTTAGGTTTCTCGGTAAGTTTCAATTTTTGAATGCAATTTCTACTTATTTAATGAATTATAAAGATATTATCCTCCATTTGAATGTGCTGTTCTCTCTGTGTGTTCTAGGTGATTGCTGGGCAGGGTTTTATTGTGACTGGGGTTCCAGCAGGGCAGATGAGGCTCTGTGCCCAGCTGGGTTCTTCTGCCCCAGTGGAACACCAGTCCCCATGCCTTGTCCTGCAGGAACATTTAGCTCTGAAACAGGCAACACACATCAAAACAACTGCACCACTTGTACCCTTGGATACTACTGTCAAGGTAGGAAACATTGTCCTAGAGTTATCTCAAGAAGAGCAGGAGCATTTTTTTTGACATTCAGCATACTCTGGAGGGTGTAGAAGTTGTTATTTATTTTCCAGCAGTAGTCATAAAGTATTAGCATGCAGTCCTGCCACAGGACATGTTTTTTAATAAGTTATTTTAATTAAGGACACAGCTATGATCACAGACAAGTCGAAAGGACACAAATTATTGGCTAGCTGGCCGCTGAATATTTAGAAGTCCATATGCTCAGATTTTAATAAAAGCAACAAATTCACAGTGATTCTATGGGGATTGTCCAAAGTCATTCTGGGGAACACATGTTTTTTATTAAAGTTACACCTCTCTTTATCTCAGCTAATCTAACTGACAAATGATTTTGTAGCGTCAGTGTGTCAGTTTCTTAATTATGCATGTTTTGTGTATCTTCATATTCAAAGTCACAGAAGTTCTTCCAGAGTTGTGAAAATACTGCTCATTTCATTTCTCTCATTAGATATTATCTGTGTTATTCATTTTTCTTGGTGTGACTCAGTTGAAGGTACTGTGCAGCCTGCACTGTGTCCTGTTGGACACTTCTGTCCTCCGGGACTAACCCTAGGACTGGAGTTCCCGTGTCCACCTGGCACTGTGCAGAGCCAGCTCGGAGCCTCCAGTCCTGAGGCCTGTCTGCCCTGCCCTGCTGGTATGGAAAGGATTCTTTTTTTTTCATGGTGGGAGCCATAGATCCCCCTCATCCCCCCTCAAATCACCTACATGCTAAACGCAAAAACTATATTTGAAAGATTTTTCATGTACCTAGTCCACCACCACCTCCCCTTTAACTGGGCGATATTGAAAATTAGAAACTGAAAAACAAACAAACAAACAAAAAGTATAAATTGAAACATTCTCTCATATTTGTCCCTACATTATGGACACCCCTCACAAAAACTATAGTTACCAAAAACTGCTTGTACACAGTCAAATCAGTGTGTTTCGTGTCTTTGGGTAATTAATTGTTGGTGTTTCCTGCAGGAATGTTCTGCTCTCAGTCTGGTCTGTCGCAGCCAACAGGACTCTGTGAGGCAGGATACTTCTGTCCTGCTGGATCAACCAGCCCCAACTCTACTGAGTATCAGGTGTTGTTCTCTGTTGGTCTGAAACCTGGTCATGTTGGTCAGCTGGTGCTTGTTCCTGGAAAATGATTCATAATGATACTGGTGACCCCATGACCTTTCGTCTAATGAAAAAAGGAAACATGCCAACATTTCTCTTTGTCTGCAAGAAATATAATCAAAATCTGGTTGTTTGATTGAGCATATTCATTCCTTGCTTTACATGTTTCCCAGTTTGTTTTTTCCAACAGCACCATTAGCTGAAATGTCAACTTTGTACACAAGATCTAAAAAAAACTGCTGCATTTACGGGAAATTGCTATGGTTACTGATGCTGCCTTGACAATGAATCACTTTTCATCTAGCGCTAGTATCAAGCCTAAATTTTCAGTGCTATATAAGGAATATTAAAATTTAACTGTGGGTTTATCATTAATTTCACTGAACACATTTCTGCTCCCCATTTTGGTCATTCTGAAAGCTTTGCCTCAGTATCCCCCCAAGGGCAAAGCTGTCAACTCCTCACACGCACAACTGATTGCATAATCAAATATTGCCATATTGTGGAGCACATTCACACTCTAATGGGAATAAATTGCTTTGATGTTAATGACCGCATGACCCTTCCACATCACATTTTCAGTCCCACTCCTCATAAGGCTCTCACATCATCATGTTTTGTGTTCATTTAAGCAATGCTTTAAGTGTTGTGAGGTGTAATAAACATTTCAGCCTCTAGAGACAGCAGGGCATTAGAAGACATAAGACTGCTTCATGCATGGCTCACAGTAATAAGCATTCTTAGAAAATGATGCTGTCAAATCTACAAATGTCATTAGTGTTGTGATGTTTTTATTTTTTGCCTTTATTCTCAGGGGAATTCTACCGGAAGCCATCTTTGTCCTTCTGGCCACTACTGTCCTTCTGGCACTGGCTATCCTCTCCCCTGCCCCACAGGCTTTCTGTCCATCTCCCAAGGACTGAAGAGAGATGACGAATGTCCCCCCTGCCCCCCAGGACTGTTTTGTGACAGGCCGGCAATAGCAGAGCTCTCAGATGCTCTCCCGTGTCATGCTGGGTAAACAACACTTCTGCTCTTCTGCGATTTCACTTTCAAATCTCATCACTCTGAGTGTAGACACACACTTTTTCTTCCTATAATGAGTTTCATTTGTTTCTCACTTGACTGTTTTCGTCTGACCTGAAGAGAAAGTGGTCAAAAATGTGTTTTGTTTTGAAATAATTTTTCTTATCTTTTTGAAGTCTCAGTCTTCCCCTCCCTCTTTCAGTCTCTCCTGAATGTCTAATGCAAAGTGTTTCTCACCTTGTTGCTTGAAAGTATTTTTGGATTTATGCGTAGGATTTGCAAATGGATGAAAGGGAACAGTCAAATTTGCCAACAGGATATCTGATGTTCCAAAAATCAATCGGAAGCCAGTAAACACATAAACTACAAAATCAGACAGATAATTTTGGACGGCAGATGTCTGTTACATGAGAGTCTGTTGAGTCTCAACAGGAGGGGAGCAGGTGTCTTCAGCAGGACAAGATCCACTTTTAAAAACACTTAACTAACTGTTGCATTTGGCTGCAATATGCTCTGCAAAAAATACTCATAGATAATAACCTACTTTAAAGCACCTGGAGCTCTTCAGTGTGTCTGCCAAGGGTTCAGAATCTGAAGAGTTTATTTCTGTTCAGTTTATAAACTGAAAATAAGAAGATCTGGTGTGATGTGGAGGAAGTAGAATTTAAAGGGGTAATTTGAATATTTGAAGCAATAAATTCCTCAGTGATACTATGTTGACCGAAAACAGTTTTCCTGCTGCAAAATCATCACAAAGGACTGTGGGTCAGAATTGCCAGAAAAGCATGTTGGCTTGCATTCTGCAAAAAGGGACCAGGTGCAGTACGACAAACCCAGTATCAAGTGTGATGTTAACTGCATTAAAGAGTCATTATGGTAGTTTTCAACCTGTGCCCTATTTTTTTCATGTTTACATTTTTATTACAGAATATATTTATTGAGTTTTGAGGATCATAAAATTACAAATTAAAGGGCATAAAAGATATACATATCCTATTTTCCAACTTACTCTGTAACTCAACACAGAACACATTCTCCACACTTGTGAAAAAAAGGATATAAGTCAAAGAATCAATCAAACAATATATTAGTTAATAAATTATGTGATAAACTGCCAAAAACAAACAAACAAACCAAAAAAACAAAGGTTCACAGAATTATAGTCATCAGGAGTAATCGGGTATAATGAAGAGATAGTGGCATATTGAGCACAAAGACCTACATGGAGATGTATTTTGAAATTTCAGTCCATGCTAGTCTGTACAGTCCACTCCCAAGGGCCTTGGCCCCATCATTAACAATATAGTCCAGAAAGGGGTCCCAAATATGAAAAAACCTGATTGACTGGTCCTTGAGCCAGCAGCTTATAACTTATAAAGGGATAAGATCCATAATGCTCCGGATCCAATATGAAACCATGGGGACAGCGTCTGAAATCCACTGAAGAAGAACACATCTCCTTTCACTAAAAAGAAGCACCTTAAACAGCTTCTTTTAAGAGGAACTAACGTTAAGTGCTGCTAACTGTATCTCAAGAATGCAGAAGGTTCAAGAGTCAGTTTTTTCTTAAGAATAATATTTATTTCTTTACACACTTTGACCTACAGTAGAAGTTATTAATAATGAGGCAGTCATAGATATAATGGAAATATGAACCTTCAGAAGTTTTACACGTATTGCAGTATTTTGAAAGTGAAGGATTAACATTGTTGCGTTTCAATGGAGTAGTCTGGAGCCTATATATAACCTTAAATTGCAACTCCCTGACTTTGTTGATAAATAAACAGTCTGGGGAGCACAACCAGATACTATCTCACTTATCATTCTCAATAGCTTCTCCAAAATCAGCTTCCCAAAGAGATTCAACCCACATATTCATTATTTAGGATTGTCGGGGCCCCATAAAACCTAGTGATAAGTTTCTTGTTGTCAGGATTTTGAATAACCTTTTCTACTGCTGAAAGAGAGAGTCCATTGGTGTGTAACTTCATTGCAGAAGGGATAAAGCAAATATCTGAAAAAGTAATTCTGAGGAAGATTATATTTGTCTCTAAGCTGATCAAAGGACATCAAAATACTAAAGGGAGTAAGGAGGGAGATGAAGCCCTCTTGGTTTTCTAGTTTCATTGTCAATCTCCAAACTTGTGATAAAATTGCCCTTTACAATACTACAAACCCATGTCTTCGAAGTGTATAAAATGATAGGGAGAGGAATAGGGGCCACAGGGACAGCCTCCAAGCCAGGTAAAATTGGGGTCATCTCTAAACCAGTACCATAGATAATTACAGAGGCACTAAATGTGATTTTCTTGTTAAAAGAGCTGCGATATAACAACCATGGAAGTATATTCATCTTAAAGAGGTTCACTCTTCCTAGGAGAGATAGTGACAAGGCTGTCCAGCAAGCCAGGTCTTCTCTAATCTTATGAATTAGGGGTACAAAGTTAGCTTGATAAAGGCCAGAAAAGAAGAGGGTAATATGTATGCCCAAGTAGGTAAAACCTGACAGGGTACATTTTGGGATACATCCTAAAAGCTGTACATTATTAACTATTGCAAAACCAGTAATTGTAATAAATAACCTTCATTTGAACTTTGAAGTGGCCTTAACTGACTCCTGCTGTCTAGATGCTGCTGTGTTTTTCTAAAACTTCTCCAAAATATGACAGACTGTTCAGCCTCTCTAATGGCAGCTTTTGGCAGTATTTGTGATGTGCAGTTTGTTTTCACTGTTTATGCCTACAGGTATGTTTGCTTGGGTGGCAGCTCCAGTCCCACCCCGTCTGATGGTTCCCATGGCTACCTCTGCCCCGCTGGCCATAGCTGTCCTGTTGGCTCAGCAAGTGAGCTGCCCTGTGAGACTGGTACTTACAGTCCTGCCCCCGGAGCAGCCCGCTGCATAATGTGCCCTAAAGGGACCATGTGTTCCTCCTCAGCCACCCAAGAGCCCTCTATCTGCCCAGCTGGTGAGGATGGTGACAATATACAGTATAAATCAGATCATTCACTCTTAATTCCACAGTAATATTAAACTAATATTTAATATGTGCTCTCTTCTCAGGTCATTTTTGTCCTGCTGGGACAGCCCTGCCTCAACCGTGCCCTGTAGGGACTTTCAGCAACCAGACGGGTGCCCACTCTCGCTCTGTCTGCACACCCTGTCCCTCTGGAGTGTTCTGCAGCTCATATGGAGCCTCAACACCACAAGGTGAACACCCAAAGATATTTGGTGTTATTATTTTAGGAAAACCAGTGCAGTGCACTTTCAAAATGTGCCTGTTCGGAGCAGAAAGATTGCTTCTCCTCCAGTATTCCTCCGTGAGAAGTGCCTCCTCAACAAGTGCCATGACATAATTGCCTCCCCGTAGCAGTGCTAGAGTGTACATGCCATTTGGGTGCCAAAGCTTGCATTTTATGGGCTATGACCTATAATCCTGTGAACTGTCTTGGCTAGGACACTCCTGATTTGTAATCTGCCATTGCTAACAGCAAACTATTTGGGTCCAGGCTATTAGGATATTTGGAACTGGGCTATTTCCAGGAACAACAGGTTCATTCTGAAAGTTACATTGCTGATGATTTTATGTTTGATTTAGCAAAACAAAATGATAAACTTATGACTGTGCCACAATGTAACATCTCCAGTCTCTCTGGTCTCTCTTCTTCATCTGCTCTTGAATGTACTCTAGCAAATGACAGTGAGTTGTACTCAGCATGCTGTACGGCCGTGTAAGAGTTAATAGAGGTCCCCTCTCACACTTCTAATAAATATGTCCTATAGAACTCAAGAGCTCACACACAACACTACACTTCCTTGGCTCCTAAACAATACACCCTCCAAGTATGGAGTTGATTGGTTGAACATTTGTCAAGAAAATATAAGGACTGACATACATTGTACACACAGACTCCTTCCATTTAAGTTTGGTGTACACAGCCTTATGCTACTTAAACCATTCAGTACACGATAACCAGATTGATAGTGTCTTTGTATTCTTGTCTAGGCATTTGTTTGCAGGGTTATTCCTGCCAAGGTGGAGCCACGGAGCCAACACCACAGAGCTCTGATAACCTCCCCTGGAATGGCCCCTGTCCCGTGGGCCACTACTGTCCAGCAGGGGGCCTCTCTCCAATTCCATGTCCTTTTGGCAGTATTCGCAACACCACCGGTACACCTACTGCTTACACCCATCACGAAATGGCATTTTTCACATTATTGTGTGATATCAATGTCATATCTTTAGTTAGGATCTTTTATTTGCATTTGAAAGAGGCCCTAATGGGATCTTTTGTGCTCTGCTCGTCTGATCTGATCACTGTAAACCCCCACTGTTATCTTTATCCTCCTGTCTTAGGGGGTGTTTCCATGGAGAGCTGCTCTGCCTGTCCTGCAGGTCACTACTGCTCCACTGAGGGTCTTTCCAACCCCAGTGGCCCCTGTGCTGCTGGTTTCTACTGCCCGTTTGACTTCTCTTCAACCACTCCTTATGCCTTCCTCTGTCCCAAGGTAAAGGTTATTCATATATTATTTCTTTCTTTTTCCTCTCTGTACTCCCTCCTCAGCTGAATTCCCTTCCCTGTCCTTCCCTCTTCCATTGTTCTTATTGTTTTCCAAATAGTATCTCTCATAGAGAAGCTTGTGCCATGTTGTTAATTATTAATGTCCTGCTGCAGTGAATGCCACCCCTCAGATACGCCTTTGTCATTTCTATTCTCTCATAGGGCCACTACTGTCCAGAAGGCTCTGCCCTTGCCCTGCCATGTCCCACAGGAGAGTACCAGCCGAACCCGGGCTCAGACAGCTGCATCCCATGCCGACCTGGATTCTACTGTGAGGAGGCCATAGTGGGAGATCCATGGCCCTGCCCACCACACTCGTTCTGCCCTGCAGGTACTCAAAAAGGATGATTTTGACCACACAGGATGGCAACTGTAGTTAAATGTTGTTGTTTTATCGAGACCCAGTATTGTGACCATTTTTTATGTGGGTAACAACACACATGAAAGTAACATAAAAGAACATAATGAAACATAATGAACTATTGACATTGCATAACACATCTATTCAGTTGGGTAATCCAGTGAACATTTAGTTTTTTATTAAAGTTTTGAGGTCCATATTCACAAAGTGACCAATACAGCATAGTTCCACCTGAGAAATGCTGATAAAGTACATGCTGGTACATGCTTTTATTATTAGAGGGTCGGACTACTATAATGCTCTGTTCATTGGCCTATAAAAGAGGCTGATTAGGAAACTTCAGTACTCAGACTTTGCTACCCTGCCCTGCCTCACAATTTCTTTTAGAACTGATTTAAGGTCCTTTTACTCTCATACAAAGCACTTAATGATATAGCACATTCTTACATTTCAACCAACAAGAGCACTGAGACCTTCTGATGCTGGTGTTTTAACTGTTCCTAAAGTAACCCACAAAACAAGTGGGGAAACCGCTTCTAGCTACATCGCTCCAAGACTGAGGAACACCCTGCCCAGTTAAATCAAACATGTAAACTCTGTTGACATTTTTAAAACTCAACTAAAGACCTATGCGTTCAGGCAAGCATTTAGTTAATTTAGTACATTTCTAGCTCATTTTGTGCTTGGATTTCTCTGCCATTTATTGGATCTTTTATTCTGTTTTCTAGGATTTATTTTTTGTATTTCTCTTTTGTGTCTTGACTTGTGTTTTTAATGTAATTCTGCTGTTTCATTCAGTTTTATGTATGTATGTACTTCTGTCTTGTTGATTCATCGTCCATAACCACTTATCCTTGATGGTGGGGAGGGTTGTGCTGTTCTAGTCAAGTTTTTAAACCAAATTCAATCACAATGTATTCAAAAGAAAAAAAATTCTAACTTCCATCTGTGATCCTAATTTTCACTTGCCCTCCCTGACCTCATGGCCTGAGTTCTTAGTTCTTTTAGGTTCTAAAGTTATAGTTGAGTCTTACATAGATATTAATGCATCTTCTCATGTTGAATTTCTTTCTTATCGAAAAAAAGCAACTTTACTTCAATTTATGTATAACCTTATTTACCGTGACAACATGACTAAAAATGGCTCTGTTTTGTGTGTTCCATGCAAAAAAAAAAGCCCCGCAATCACTATGTAATAAATCTTGCTGTCGGTCTCCTTTTTAATGCATTTAATGTATTTTTACAGGCACAATGGTGCCTCAGCCCTGCCCTAATGGGACGTACACTCATTCAAACCAGGGAGGCCTACAAGAAGAAAGAGAGTGTTTACCCTGCCCTCCAGGGATGTACTGCAGGTACCCTGGATGCGTCACAGCCTGACCGTATGCACACTTGAGCTCTCACATGTACACTCGTCTCACTCTCACATACATCACAGACATACACAATTAGGCACATGCACCTCCTGTACTCATGCATACACATGCAGACACACGCTCAAAGGCAAACACTCATCTCTGCTTTAATTATACTCACAATTAGCAGAATGTAGGAGTGTATCATGTTCAGGTTCACTGAGCAGCCAAATTAACACCTTAATATGCATGAATATAATGAATGTAGATATGAGCATGGGTGGTGAGAATGTTGGAAATAACATACTTGTCATTCTTTTTATCTAATGGAGCATGCATGTTAGTGTCTTCTAAATAGTCTCGTGTTTGTGTGTTTCTGTGTATGTGTGCAGTATCAAGGTGATTTAATTATCATTATGCAACACCAGGTTGTACAAGGAAAAGAAAGTTGTCCCTACATGCTACACAGGCACAGAACATATGTAACCTACAGACAATTTACAGTAAATAGCATAAACTATGAAATAAATTAAAATAAAACAATATACAGTTATTTGTTACAAATATATTAATATACACGTTTACACCCAGGACTTAATTCTCGAGTGCATTTCTTGAATTTGTGTCTATAAACAGCAGCAGAGGATTTGTGGATAAACTAATCCTGTGTATATTTTCTTCAGGGCTGGAAGGATCCAGGGTGTGTGTGCTGCAGGCTATCTTTGTGTTTCTGGGAGTGCAGATTTCACCCCTCAGGGAGACACGTCTAACTTGACCCAGTGCCAGTGGGGCATGCAGTGTGCTGGACCGTGTCCACCAGGTACAGAACATCAATCACTTAAAAATAAAACAGCCTAAATGCTACCACAGGTTTTCACACTTTGTTCAAGGATTCTTTGACTTTTCAGATTCAACAGTTTATTATTATATCCTTTAACTATTTGAAATAAATTATTAATGCCTGTAAGTGTTTATTCACACATAGTCTTTATTCCAGGTTTCTACTGTCCTGAGGGCACAGAGGAGGCTGAGTTGTGTCCTGCAAACACTTTCAGAAGCTCCCCAGGAGGTGCCAGCCAGCAGGACTGCTTACCATGTCCACCTCAGCATTGGTGTAAACCCGGTATGAGCTGATAATGGTCCTTTTTGAGTGATTTGTCGTGTTTTTAGAAGTACTGTAATCAGGTTTCCAGGGTAAAAATGCATGCTAAACATTTTCACATTAAAATGCCCTAAAATGCCCAAATACTGTATGTTGTTTAGCTGTGTACTTGTTTTATCCAAAAAGTTTCCTACAATTAGTGATTGTGAGAAAGAAAGTCAGTAAATGTAACTAAACATAGAATGAATAGACCTTTAATATTCCCACACCCATAAACATGATTTCTGCCTGAGTTACACCAGATGGATTTTCATCAGCTATGGTGGCTTTTTAAAAGTGAGAACAACTCCCATGTTCTCAAGCTACCTCACAGCATCATTAAAACTATGTCTTTTGTTATCGTTTTAATGTGAGAGAGATCTTGGAGAACTAACTTATTGTACATTTAGATTATTATTTATTTAAATATTATTTAGTTTATGAAGGGGCCTCTTTTTGAACGAATTGTTTTTTTGTAGTGATGAAAAGGAATGGCTGAGTTCAAGACATTGATTCAGACATTCAAAGCAGGAAGAACATTGTATTTTTTGGTGCTCTGACAGTAAAAAAAAAAAGGTTTTTCTTTGGCCTCGATAAGCAATTTTCAATCCCGATGCTTGGGAAGCGGCTTACTGTCTGCTTGTTAGGATAACAAGCAACCAGTCCCTGCAGTCATTGTGTGTCTCATGTGTAACTGAGTATAAGTAAATAGCAGCAGGATCCTCGGACCAGGACTGTAGTTAAAACCACTGGCTGGAACAGCCAGCAAAGCCTGCCTTGAAAATAATGACTAAGCCTGCGCTCATGCAGGGTTAATAGGTCAGAAATGTAGCCGGAGGCAAGAGCTTGATGAGGCTTAAAAGTGATCAATATAGTGTTGAAATGAATTCATCATCTGATAAACAAGGGAATAACAAAAGAGAATAGCAAAAAAAATCACAGTTCAAATATTTAAAACCCTGTTTTTCTCCTAAAATGTTAGAATTTGTTGTTTGCAGGTGAGCCAGTCCTCCATCTGTGTCCTGCTGGTCATTACTGTGACGGTCTGCCCGGCAGTGACTTCAATGGAGGGACAGGACCCAGACCATGTCCTCTGTACACCTATCGAGCTTCCCCTGGAGCAGGCAGCAAGGGTGACTGCCTGCCCTGCCCTGCTGGATCACACTGTAACAGCACAGGTCTGAAACACTGCATCTGACACAACTGAACACAACACAGTAATGAATGTTTTAAACTCTTAAAATCCATGGCTGCAGTGCTGTTTCTCAGTAGCTGTAACAGGCTCTATCATCAAGATATCTGAATGAAGTTTCTCCTTTACAGAAATGTCCACTTTATGCTCATCCCATTCAGTTTTGGGCAAAAATCATTTAGTTTGTTTTGCATTCAGTATATGTGTTATTTATTCCTATTTTAACAATGTTGTATTTGGATATTTCAGATATCGATCATTTATTATAACAGTATTGGAATGAATGTGGGTGGGAATGAATTCTAACTGAGTGGAGCCCAAATTCCATGAATATGTGATGATGTTAGTCAGCCATTTCATTGTAGTGACCTCACTATAAATAATGACCTGTTTGGGACCCGTAGGATAATAACAGCCTCATGAAACTTTAAGGAGAATGTATGGCTTTCCAAGATGCACTGACAATAAGAGGGTCTCTGAGCTTTCTCCATAAAAGAAATGCTCGGCATCCAATTTCTGAAAAATGCAATTCTTGCAGAAATGTCAATAGTTTTTGACACCAAGTCACTGCATGATTTTTTCTGCAGTGTTCCCTAATGTCTTGGTGACTTGATGTGGTATTTTGGAGGGATTTTCAACAATTTTTACTGATTCTTGAGTGGTTAAAAAATACTAAAATATTCCACAAGATCTGTGTAATAAATAAAATGGTATCAACCCAAATGCTGCTTCTGCTATTCCTACTATACTATTATTCTACTACTTCAACCATGATAAGCCCTTATACACCCCCACCCCCCTTAAAGAAGACAAAAGTAGATCAATGGTCAGGAGGGTTGGAGGTCAAGAGGTTAAAAAGTTGAAATGAAATAACATTTGCAAATTTAACTGATTCCTTTCTGTTAAAGGGGATTTTCCCCATCCATTTCATTCTGATTTATCCTGTGCCAATAATGAATACTGTAAAATACACCATAATACTCTTCTCTCTGGTGGGTGAATTTACATTTGCAAGGACAGTTAAAAGAAAATTGCCTTCCTACATTCTTTGTATTCATTTCAGTATGAAAGCAGACTATTGTACCAGTGTCTGAGATATGAGTGAAGGAGGTATAATGTGATTGGGAACACTGAATTTCAAACTCGTGATACCTGCAGCTACAATAATGATTGAATGGTGGATTTACAAAGAAAAAAAAATCTTCTAATCTCCCTCAAAAATGTGCAGAATGATTTAAAATTCAAACCATATTGTTGCTTTATCTGATGGTTGATCCCCAGCAGATGGTCTCCCTCTCTCCCTTAAGTCATTTTGATGAGCTTCGTGGTTCAGGTGTTTTTCATTTAAGGTCTCGCTCACTGTGTGGACGATGATGCAGCAAATTTGTTTCTACTTTGATTACAGTGTGCGAAGTGATGAATAGGTTTTTCAGAGAGCTGTTATTTTGCAGGGCTCACAGATTACTCCAGCAGTCCCTGCCCACCTGGTTTCTGGTGCAGTGGGTCTGGACCCCCCATCCTCTGCCCTGCAGGCACTAAGAGATCCCTTCCTGGAGCTGCTGCACCCAGCCAGTGTGAACCCTGTACGGGGGGAACCTTCTGTCCAGATCCTCGGGCTACAGGAGAACCCAATGTGGAGGGAATCCCCTGCAGAGCCTCTTATCAGTGTCCTATGGGTGGGTTTATCAACACAGTTAATAATGTTAGCATACTGTAGAACAGAGGGTTTCAAAGCAAGCAAGCTTTGTCTGAGGGAAGGACAACAGTCAAACTGAAACCCCTGGTATAGAGCTGAGCAATATGTCCTATGAATAATAGGTCTAAAAATATCTAATTGCAATTGTTTTGGCTGATATTGTGATTGGAATATGATATGCAATACTGGACGGAATTATAATTTTTGCATCTATATTCTCACTTTAAATGAAAAAACACATTAAATGATTATAGCGTGATTTTTGCTGGGACTTCTACCAAACAAAGCTGTTTTTTAAATCTATAGAATGTAATGTTTAGGCCAGGACATCTCTGCAGCACGACAATATTTCATTTCAAATGGTATTTTGACTCACCTTTTAAAAATATTGCACCTTCTGCAATTTTCCATATTGCAATTTAAATAAAATTTTGATTAATTTTTTAGCCCTAATAAATAATATCTCAATATACTGTATATAGGCTTTGCCTCAATATAGGATATACAGCATTGCTGTAGATTAAACTAACCAGCAGTATATAAAGTAGGGTTGGGCGATATGAAAAAAAGTTTCACGGCCCCTTTAGGTTCCCCTACATGCTTTAAAGGGGAGATTGAGATGAAGTGTTTGCAATCTGCAAACTCAGTGGCCCTCTAATAAATGCTTTTCTCCCTGTAGACAGTAATGATGTTCTGCAGTAATGAGTTTTTGTTCATCATCCAGGTGCGGTCTCAGAGAGGCTGTGCGGAGCTGGCTCGTACTGTGGACCTCAGACTGCTGAGCCTCAAGTCTGTCCTGAAGGTTATTTCTGTCCTGAGGGATCCCACACCTACCACACTGCCAAGCAACTGTGAGTGCCCGAAAGGTTCAATATGCTAAAACCTGGCATGAAAACACATGTTTGTGAGATTGACATGCAAATGAGAGGCTTTAACCATTGAAATGATGAAAGCTTAATGGGTTTGGACTGACTACACGGTGTGGGCTGAAGCTTTATAAATAACCTTGTTACTTTGCCCCACAGCTGTCCATTTCCCTACTACTGCCCGGCCAACAGCTCTGCCATGAAGTCCTGTGATGGGGGTTCCATGCCTGTCAACACCAGCGGGCTCAGAGGATCCAAAAGCAGCTGCTGTAGTGTGTGTGAGGGGGGCACCTATCGTCCATACCTCTCCCCCATCCCACAATGTCTCCCATGTCCACCAGGATACTTTTGCCCTCCAGGTACTATACTCAGCATCACAAATAATTCCAAATCTCAGTTAAAGGGGCAGTTCGGATTATTTGAGGTGGGGTTGTATGAGGTACTTCTTCATAGTCACTGTATTAGTAACAGCAGATTGCGGTCAGCACGCCCCCAGTTAGGGGAAGCAAAGAGGAGCACCAGCATGGAAGCAAAGCAATGAACTGCAAAACATATTTTTACCACTTAAAAAAGGTCCACCTAAACAAATCAATATCAGTTTAAGCGTGCACTATATTTAGAGTATTTTCACCACTTTACTTTGCCATTAGGCAGCCTTTTACAGGAAACTGCCATTATTTAAGCCAAAATATCGCACTCTCCAAACCAACCAAACTCCATAGAGCAGGTCATTTTAACTCACAGAATATGGAGGTTGCTGCTCTACCGCTGCCTCAGTCTGTTTGTTTGTGTTAATGTGTGAGTTTGGTCAATCTGAACTATCCTTTTAAAACGCAGAAGTCACACATAGACACAGTCAAGGCTGCGGTAAGTCTGCCACTCCTGTGCTCTATGAGGTAAAATTAGTGATTTCACCAGTGGAGTTTGGTTGGTTTGGAGAGGGCAATGGCTTATATAACAGCGGTTTACTGTCAGAAAAGGCTGTCTGATGGCAAAGTAAAGCATTGAAAATATTCTTAAATATAGCGTACACCTAAACTGATGAGGATTTATTCAGGAGGACCTTTTGTAATTGGCTAAAATACCATTTGCTGCCGACCTTGTCCACAGTAGTACGCTGTTTAGCTTCAAGCTGACTCTGGATAAGAACCTCATGCAACCACACTTCAGATAATCCAAACTATCCCTTTAATATGTACAGTATTTGTTATTTAAACTCCAAATAAATTTTATATTTCAATCCACCAGGTACGGATGACTACAAGAGTAACCCTTGCCCTGTGGGGTATGTCTGTCCCATGGGATCCAGCCAGTCAATACCCTGCCCCCCTGGCTCCTTCGGTAACCTCACTCAAGCTGAGACAATGGGTGACTGTCACCCGTGTCCAGCTGGCACCTTCAACCACCTGTCTTCTCAGAAGGCCTGCTTTCCTTGTGGCAGCTCTTCCACCTCACCAGCAGGTTAGTTCCAAAACACAAACCTCACGGGGCACATATGAAAGACCAACACATCTTCCTACTCTTGACTACAACAGACCAATATTACATACAGTGCAACCTTTATTCTTCCAACAACATTTACTAAAACATTATTTTGTTTCACAACATGTGACCTTGTAACAGATTGTTCCATGTAGACGATATCCAATAAAGTGAATAACCATTGTTGCCTTTACAAAGAATGTGGAACCTGCCAACATTTTTTTTTTGATACAAATGTCCACTTGGACTCAAGGATGAACTGGTTAGATTTTGGTGGTTAAAGGTCAAAGGTCACTGTAACCTCACATCCATCCCACTCTTGTGAACACAATATTGCAAGAAGGCTTGGAGGGATTTTTGCCAAATTTGGTACAAATTTGCATTTGATGATGAACTGATTAGATTTTAGTGGCCTCCCCATACCATATGCAAAAACTCCCTCAGAACAAAGTGTGTAACTTGGGAATTGTCTGGCTTTCATCAGAAATAATTTGCGAGGTGTGCAATATGTTCTCAAAATGAAAATTTAATGTATCATCAGATTATTTGGGTTTGCCCAAATATTGGACCAGGCCCTGACCCAATTAATATCTGTGTGATGATTCCTCAGGTTCTTCTTCTTGTACCTGCATTGGTAAGAATCGTGCATTCCAGCCCTCGGATGGTTCATGTTTGTGCAGAACCGGTTTCATCTTCTACAATGAGCTGGATTTTAAAAGCTCCATCTCTGACAGTGAATTGGACTGCCAGCCTGAGGTCAGTTGCAGGTCTAAAATCAGGAATGACCTCATTTTTACTATCAACTACTGTATATAATTTCCATCTCTGGACAGTTCACCCTAATATATTCACTTCTAAAAATTGGCATCTGTAATGTATTCCTTTCAAAAGTTTTCATGGAGATGCACTCGAAGGTTTGGACTGATTGGAAGTCTGCCAGAGAGTTGGAGAAGTGTTTAGCAGCCAACTCTCAAGTGTCTGATGCTGAAGTTTTCCAGAAGCATATCAACAACCCCTACACCTCTCAGTGTTGACCAATACATGATGAAGCTTGTGTAAAACACTGCCTCCATGTGACCTGTTCACCATGATTTTACTTTTTTTCCCCACAACATTTTGAAATCAATACAACACTGTGAGATGGGAGAAATGCTGGGTTTCAGACATGAATGATGTAATGACCTGCAAGGTCTGTGTGTTTGAAGTCCTCTCAGATGTCTGTGTGTGTGTGTGTGTGTGTGTGTGTGTGTGTGTGTGTGTGTGTGTGTGTGTGTGTGTGTGTGTATGTGTGTGTGTGATCCAGGCGAACAGACGATGTGCCACAGGACAGGTACGCCTGGCAGCATCCAGGGAGTGCGTGTCACCTTCCCTCCACTCCTGTAATATCACCTGTGGACCACATGGAGGAACTCTGGACGTGGAAATGGGCATGTGAGTCTCACTAATATTTTTAAATTATATTTCCATTTTTAGAAAAAATTCCCTGTAAAATCTACAGAATCTAAATGTAGTGAAGAAATAGCCTGATATGCTGTGTGTCTTTCTGTCTGATCGTGACACCCCAGTTGCCAGTGTGAGCGATACGTGTCTGCTGAGGAGCTTTGCAACACGTCCTGCCTTTCCAGACTGCCTCAGCTCTCTGCCCAGATCTCACCAGACGGACACCTGCTGCTCAGCCTCAGAGAAAGAGACAGGATGGTCTGGTCCAGGGTAAGATAGAGGTGACAGGGCTATTAACAAACTGATGATTGGCTATACCTTACAAGATAATGGATTTCTTATTTACCTTAGACTTCCAAATCAATCACATAAAATGTGTGCATTTAAAAGAGAGGAAGGATTTTGGGAAGCTGTTACCACCAGATAAAAATAAGCAGCACAAATCTGACATTAGTAGTGTACTGATGCAGCCAAGAGACTTCTCAGACTGTAGGGTCTAGCTAAATCGATTAGTTGGTGGAAAGCTTGCCGTGGCATTTATCAGGGTCATGGCCAGCCTGAGACTCAGCAGTTAACCTGAAAAAATGCTGCAGGTACAGATATTGTGATATTGTTGCATTGAGGTGGATGAAAAGTGAAAAAGAATTAACTCCTCTTTCCATGCAAGAAAAAGTATTTTGTATTTCAGCTACTTGGTCTCACAATTTTTCACCAGTTTCAACATCAACGGGATATTTATTTAATTTTTCACCTTTGCGCTTAAAATGTATTATCATTATCTTGTCATAATCTACATGTTTAGTCATGGAAAACAATTCTAGAAAATATAGGGCTGCATGATACTGTAAAAAAAAATCATATTGCTATTATTTTGACAGATACTGTGATTGCGATATGATTCACTGTTGCACTAACCCAGGCTCATAATAATATTAATCTAAGGCTAGCAAGCACGTAACACTAATGCCTCTCCCTGTGTATTGCATTAAATGTGAAAATATGGCCTAAACCTTCCTGGGTCAATAGAACCTTTCCTAATCTGGGGTGTGTCCGTGGGGTTCACTCACTGCCAGGTCACCATTCTTGCTCATCTCACATGGACTGTGAGCTTGCTGGTAATGCATCAGGTGCCGGAGATGAATTCTGGTTTCTCCTTTTGTCTCCAAAATATTGTGGCTAGTCCAATCCGACTCAAACCCAAAACCCCCCACAAGTGCAACTCCTAGTGGCTAATAAGTCAGAGCCACCACCCCCAAGTGTGACGTCGGTCCTGACCCTGCTTCCTTCAGCCTGCCCAAAATACCTAGAAGTCTAGATGTGTCTAGAAGACATTTACCTCAAGATAAACCACTAAACCTGTACCATAACTTTCACAGTAAATGGGAATTATCATTTTTGCATCACAATTTTCTTTTTCACTGAAAAAAACTATTAAAATCATGGTGATGTGACATTGGTCTGCACCAAAAAATTTTTTTCTTAGTTATGGTAAACAAGATTTGTAGGCCAGGACAGCTCTATTATAATGCTGTTTTGCAATTTGGATATTACACTTGACCATATTATGATTATGATAATATTTCAATTAACTGTGCAGCTCTAATAAAGTACAATCATTTAAAGCTAAAAGCTCCTTACTCCAAAGTCAGCACTGTGTATTCCAAATTCATTAATCAGAAAAATATACTGGACACCTAATGAATGTAGAAACACAATATGCCATAGTTGTTCTTTATGTGTTATTGGTTCTCCAATATGGTTAAAGCCCTTAAGTGCAGCGTCTGTATGCAAAGCGATGCCCTGTCAGTTTTATGAGAGAAGACATCTGAAAATTACTTATCGATATCTTGTCATTTTACCTCTTGAATTTATGCAGTATGCTGCCGTGTAGTACTGCAGTAGCAGGTCTTATTGAGCTTGTTTCTGTTTACTTCCAGGCTGTGATAAATGTTTTAGGACCAGATATCCATGCAAAGACTATCGGTAAAATCCATTTGGTCCAGTTTGACACTGAAGGAGTATTTGGTTGGATTCCCACTCAGGCAGAGCTCATCAATCAGTTTCTGTCAGGTGACTAGGCTTAACTTGTCAAATTTATTTATTTAATTTTTCTTATTTACCTGATTGATTTTTGTACCCATTATAATTTTGAAGGAACATAGTTGACAGTTGAACTGATTTAACACTGATTTACCTCTATCCAGAACCAATAGAGCTCCTAAATACAAGACCCAGAAAGAGGAGAGACACAGAAGATGATGATGATGATGATGATAATGATGATGATGATGATGATGATGATGCAGACTTAGCTGTGCTTCCTCGTATCTCCAACCCCATCGTGTGTCTGTCCTCTGGTGACATGCTCATTTTCCACCTCACCATCAACCACACTGGTATCACTGTTGTTGTTTTTTTCTTTTCATGTTGGTTTCATCATTTATTTGTGGTTGTAAACACTGTAACCTTATCTGACTTTATTTCTATATCCCTTAGACCGCCGTCTCAGCCACTTCCCAGTGTATCAGAAGGACCATCTGTTTAACAGTAACCCCAGCTGGGACTTTGGTGCCTTCAGACGTCTGCAGATCCTCATGAAGCAGACATACTTCAATTCTACAAGGTAACTGTGAGCCCATACTGCAGATGGAGCCACAAGTGTCCTCAGATGTCCCATCTTTACCACTGATTTCTCTCTATTCCTCTCTGTTTCTCAGGTTTGCCCATGTGTTTTCAGAAATAGGGAAGTATGTGTTTGTTGACAGTGCTGTCCCGGAGTGGAGTATGGTGGTGGTGGTCAGCAAGGAGGGAACAGAGTGTGATCCTCGGGCCTCCATCTTCCAGCCCATGACCCCTACACAGCTGGTTAAGTATGGGATAGTCAAGCAGCACAGACTCAACCTTTTACCTGACTGGGGAATGATAGCAGGTGTGAGTCCAAACTGTCTACTCAACCATTTATCTTGTACTCACATGACTGTAATGAGTTAACCCTTGCTATGTTATCATGACACAATATTAACTTTGTGTAGGGATCCTGAGTCTGCTGTTGGTTGTAGTTGTAGTCGTGACCACCACAGTGCTTGTTCTGCGACCCGGCAAAACAAAACTTGTCTCCCAGTGGAGGACTAAACCCAAGTGGCGCAGCCTCGGGGAGCCCTTCTGTCCAGTGGACTGTGTCTGCAGTGGGGACAGGTCTGTTAGGGCTTGACGTCCGAACTGATGTTGTGTTTTGGATGGATAACACATCTCAACTTCCTCCCACTGTACAAAAGTGATGCCAAAATATCCCAGATATGAGCGCTGCCACCTTACGCTGGTAATATCATTTGGAGACAGAGTCTGCACAGTAATGATCAACGTTGGAGCCATGTTATCGAATAGACCCTTTTCACGGCTCCACTACTTCCTGAAATTAGCAGTGTACATTCATTTCCTGTCTTACATTATTGGCCAAACTGATTTATCGAGGTGTGTCTTGCTGCAGCAGTTACAACAAGGCACACCTGGATTAATCAGTTTGGCCAATAATGTAAGACAGGAAATGAATGTACACAGCTAATTTCAGGAAGTAGTGGAGCCGTGAAAAGGGTCTATTCTTGCTCATACAGCTGGCCATCACAAACAGGGCTGTTAATCGTTTATAGTATCAAAAAACTAATTAAAATGAAACTGAACATCAGCTTCATAAGTACTAGCTAAAATGACAGAAAAAAATGTATTTGACACGCACTTTGAGTTTAAGTTTGGCCCTTGTCCCATCTGCAAAACTGGAGGGGGCGGAATTTATGACTTATACTGCAGCCAGCCACCAGGGGGCGATTGAGATGTTTTGGCTTCACTTTTGGAGAGCTGCCATGTTGTCTTTCTTTATGACAGTGGTCAGGTTACTGATGTTGATTGTCTCAGTGCCCCCTTTATAATAAATGCTAAAAGTCACCCTCCTGTCTGTCTCATTGTTCTTGCCAACCTCTAAACTATGTAAAATGACATAAGATACATAAATGCATGGCTTCTTATTTGTGTTTCAGCATAGCTGTCCCAAGTGTAGGTGGCCTCCTCGGCAGTAGAGGTGTAGGAGAGGGAGCAGAGGCTGAGGAGCCTGCTGTTTCAAAAGGAGGTAAGCTCACTGTTTACTGCCTTCGTCCAGAAAAAATATTAAATATTTAGGGGCAGTAGTGATGTCAGGAAATCGTGGTGTTACTGGTGGGTGTGGTTGAGTGCACACTGAGTTTGCCAGTTGAAACCTAAAAGATTATTTTGTGAATTCTGTTCTGTTACATGCTAAAATGACCACAAAGACTCAAAATGTTTATCGTCATTTCAGTTACGCAAGTGCAATCGTGTGATATACTTTAACTGGAACGCTCCATTATGAAACAACAAATCAAGTAATAAAAGACTGAAGAACAATAATAAAATATGCATAAGAAAGATTTTGTTACACTTGTTACACCTGATTTTTCTTCATGCATGTTTTATGCATATCTGTAAGAGCACTGCTGGAGGGTGTCTGAGATCTGAGAATTTTATTTCCATTAACTGCTTCACTGTAAGCCTACTCACAACTCAAGACTTAAAAGTCTACAGCCACACTAGCAGCTCTGTGAGTCTGCACATATGGTCAGCTTTGCTTTGAGTTAAATGCTAAGCATAGCATGGCTTACAGAGTATACAGTATAGGGAATTTTATGGTTAAGACCTGCTAAAGACAGCCCTGAGTGTATTTATCTATGACTTCAGGGTTTGTACAACATCTTTAAAGTATGGAAAATTCTTAATTTTAATCTTTATGTTTTCAAGGTTAGGAGTTTGCTTGAATTTGAATATGCTCCTTGAAAAAATCTTGATGATGATTGACTTTCAACATAAGCTGGTGTTCCATCTACACAATCACTCACATTAAATATTTTAAATGAAATAATCCCACATTCATATTTGTCAGTCATAGCTAGATAAATACTCCCCGGTCCCTTACTTCAGCCATTATCTACTCACCCTCATGCCACAAAACATTGCTGGAGTTTCACAGGAAAACAGCGCTGCAGAATCAACCAAACAATTTAAGTGAAACTGAAAAAAAAATATAAATGACCCCATACTTAGCTTGGAGCCATGTCTGTATGCACACCATCTGAACTGGGTGTGTGTGGTGTGACAGTGTACATACACAAGTGATCGATATGTTGGGGCTTTAGGAGGCTTGGATTACTCCAGACGAGCAGTATGGAGGCATTTTATAGTTTTTTGGGCACTTTGAAAACTGGTCATCATTCACTTTAATTGCGTGGAAGTTTTCCTGTGAAGCTCCAGCAGTGTTTTGTGGACTAAAAAACCTAAACCCAACCTTCAATCAGAATGAGAGCGGGTAAATAATGACTGAATGTTTATTTTTTGTGTGAACTATCTAACTCATTAAGTATTAGATAAACATAATCAAAATATACAATCTAAGTTAATATGAACAGCTGGTAAAATAAACAAAGTGATGATATAAATGATTGCTGTCTGAATTTAGAAGTGATGGTAAAGGCTTTGAGAGTCTGGATTTTTTTTTTTTTTTTGGTTTAGGTATCTTGAAAGTGCCTGAAAACTCTGTAACTTACTGTGAACATGTTTTTGTCAAATTCGATAAATATAACCATCCATTTTTATATTTTCTGCACCACCTCAGTAACCTGGTCATGAATTGGTCATTTAAAGTGTCTCAAGGAATTTTCACTAAAAAACACACTTTAGCAACTTTTTTTTTCAATGTATCTTCCATTGTTTCTTCTAGTCTGTGATAATGTTATAAAATGACTAAGTGGTCAACTTTAATGTTTCTCACTTAGTGCTTATTGCATTATTCATGCGGCTTGATAGGGCGTTTAAATGTCCATTGGCCGAGACATTATAAAACCATCACGCATGACCAGGTAGCAGTTAAGAGCCTATTCCCCATTTGATTGATGATAAAGAAAATAATGGATAATATCACACTCTAATGGCTTATGCTGTTATCTCCAGCTCTCTAGTTAGCCTCTGCAATTTTAAATCAAGTACTTAGCATCCATTGCATGCTCCACCCCGAAATGTCTAAAAAGCTAGAGAGGCTCTACTGAATTATTATGGAGGCCAGTGAAGGAAGATTTTGATTTCAAGGAGCAGCCATTCATCACTAGAGTATCTCTTCTATTCTTAAGGATGGCACTCTGAGGCTTTCCCCCTTGATTTCCTGCCCATTTTTAACTTAACGTGTTATTGACATTTGCTTCCATTTAGGAAGTGTGTCAGGGTGCTGTGACTTGGAGGAGTTCAATGTGAAGACTCTGTATGACAAACTAGAGGATCAGAACCTCCACATATCCTCACAGCTGGCCCGACACCGCAAAGACACACAGGAGTTTTATAGAAACATCTGTCAGCAGACTGAAACACTCAAGGTGAGTTTTACTACATGGAAGGCAGAATTGGCCATTAGATGTTTAATATTTAAAACATGTGGGTCAAGTGACACAAGAAAACGACATAAAATTCTATATTTTCTTTCAGAATGTCTTTGAGAACATGGATAATAAAAAACTGAGTCTTCTCAAGGAGCTTCTAATTCATAATACAATGAGGGACAAACCAATGAACAGCAGTGCAGGAGAGGCAGATACACAAGGTAAAAACTGAATGATGGAGAGACAGACAGAGAAACTGATCTTTCTATAGAAATTGTCAATGGGCAGAGAAAATCATTTCACTACTGAGGAAAAAGACAAATCAAGATGATTACAAGAACAATTTGGCATCTTGGGAAGTATGCTTATTTGCTTTCATGCCTGTATGATAGACACGAAGCTACAGTCAGCAGCCGCTTAGCTTAGCTTAGCATAAAGAACTGAAATAAAGTTGGTCGGTTACTTGTGGATTAACCAAATAAAATGTAACTTTTTAAGTGAGTTTTAGTCGTGCTAGTGGGTAGGGCTGGGTGACATATTAATAGTAGGTGGAGTCAGTTATCCTCAGACAGAACCAGGCTAACTGTTTACCCATTTCAAGTCTTCATCCTAAGCTAAGCTAGTCAGCTGTGGGCTACAAACTATTCAGTTAACAGTTTTATCAAATTTTGTGCCTGATTGGAGGCTGAATCCTAAGTTCTCAAGTATTTCCTTTAAATTGCCTGTTGTTTTGCTTTGAGAACAGTGTGGGGGGTGGGGAGGGTGGGTTACTTTTAACATGTATTCCAGATTACTCAACATGTGCCCTGAAATATAATATGCAATGCATTGCATAAGATTAATCAAGTCAAGTAATGTTTTCTTAAATACTTTGGATTACTTCTGAAGTACTTCAAAATCGTAACTAACTTTAACTCAATAAAGGCGGGTGCTGCTTTCCTTTGGCTACAAACAGTAGAGCAGCTTATGCATCTCACACACCTCCAAAGAATATAATGTGAATCATGTAATGGATAAAGTGATTGTATTTTTGACTAATTAGCAATACATATAGCCAGTTCAGGTAATTATCCAGCTAGATTGCCAAACTAACAAGCAAGTCAAGTCAAATTTAAACCCTAAAATCACAATTTGCCTCAGGGGGGCTTTACAATCTGTACAGCCTACTCTCTCTCCTGAGCGTTCGATCCTCATAAGCATGACAGAGCATTCAGTGTGAGCAAAGAGAACTTAAAGTTATCTCAAGGTGCGTCTTCAAATTAGACGTGTCAAGTCTTTTGACGTGGAAAGCAGTTCAGTTGAAGACAAACAGAGCTCTCACTACACTGTAATGTTGCAGCCTTCTTTATTTTTTAAATGTTATTTATATTTCCTTGGCAAAAACTCATTCCTGATAATGTCCTGGCTGTGCGTTAAATTGTTGCACATTTAAAAAAATCTTTTTATGGGAAATGCTTGCCTCTTATAAATGTTAGAGCAAAATAAACAAAAAGACAACAACTATTTTAGAGGGTAACTGCATTCAGAATACCTCCAATTTAAACTGTAACAGAATATATTTGTATTTTGATCTCAAATGCCATTACTTGTACACTGTTACTCCCAAACCTTGTCTGAGAGGCTGAAAACTATGTCATAGCCTTTGTTTAATGTTTTTTTTCTATCCCTATCACTCCAGCTGAGGCCTCTATAGTATTACTGGGAGCTGTTCTCAGGTCAGTGGAGGCTCTCATATGCCGGCTGACAGGAGAAGCTTGGCAGAACCCGGATTTACTTGGTCCCCCGTACTGTCATACTGGCCCTCATGATGCCAGGGAATGTGAGCAGCAAG